>PVKS010049338.1:0-12023 GCA_004027875.1 Aplodontia rufa
CAAAAACAAATAAAAGATGGTCATTACATAGTGATAGAAGGGCCAATTCATCAAAGGGATAGAACAATTTTAAATATAAGTACCCCAAACCAAAGTGTGTGTGTGTATATATATATATATATATATATATATATATATATGCATGTGTGTGTGCATAAAGTATAAAGATATCAAATATTAATAAATATGATGGAGATATATACTGTAATAAAATAATCATAAGAGAATTCGATACCCCAATCTCTAGAAGGGACATAAATACAGATATAAAGTCAATAAGGAAATATCATAAGAGAACTATAGTTTAGACCAAATGGACCCAATAGACATATACAGAACATTCCATGAAAAAGCAACAGAGTTCACATTATTCTCAGGCACATACAGATTGTATGTTAGGAAACAAACTAGTCTTAACAAATTTATGAAAATTAAAGGCACATCAAGTAACCCTTCTGAGCATAATTATTTGAAACTAGAAATCAGTATCATATCATTTGACTTCAAAATATAATTCCATAATAAAGCTCTCAAAACAGAGGAAATTTGGAAAATTCACAAATACATGATAGTTAAACACCATGCTCCTGAAGAACCAACTGGTGAATGAAGAAATTTAAAGGTAATTTTTTAAAATCTTGCAACAAAACAGGCATGGTGGTACATACCTATAATCCCAGCAACTCAGGAGATTGAAACAGTAGAATCCCAAGTTTGAGGCCAGCCTCAGAAACTTAGTGAGATCCTGTCTTACAATAAAAGGGCTGACCCTGGCCATTGAGAAAGGAGGTCTATTATCATGTTTTAAATCCGGATATGGTGTAATGTCATACAACCTAAGGCATTTGTAGAGATGTATTAGGAAGGAGGGGGGAGGGATAAGGGTGGATAATGGGGGGGGCTCTTGGAGGCAAATCTAGTTTTCAGAATTTATATATATATATATATATGTATATATATATATATATATATAATATTGTTTCATTAGAAGCTTGTTTGTTCAACAAATAAATTTCTGAATAAAAAAAAAAATAAAAGGGCTGGAGTTGTAGCTCAGTGATAGTGCCCTTGAGGTCAATCCTCAGTGTCAAAAACAGCAAAATTCATGATTCTATACACTAACAATGTTAACTATCCAAAAAGAGAAATCAGAAAACAATCCCATTCACAGAGCATAAAACAACTTAGAATTAAATTTAATCAAGGAAACGAAAGACCTGTACATGAAGACTATAAAATATCAATAAAAGAACTTGAAGAAGACTCAGATTAATGCAGATATTCTGTGTTCATGGATTGGAAGATTTTTTTATTCTTAAAATGTCTACCAACTCAATGTAACCCTTATCTAAATTCTAATGATGTTTGTTAATTTATCTTTTAAATCTTTAATGTAAACCATTTTCTTCGAGACCTTAGATGTTAAGATGCCATAAACTTCCTTATATTACTGAATACAAACTCTAAATTACAACTTAATTTTAACAAAATTATATAATATGTAATAAATTTCTCTACTTTGAAAATAAACTTCCCATTACATGTACACATTTTCTATAAAGGCATGGTAATGAAAAACTCCTGTTTGTCTTCATCCTGGGAGAAAATGTCTCAGTATTCATAAGGACATTCATTTGGTTGAGCAATGATAATTCTCAGAATATTTATACATTAAAATAAAATAATTCTTAAAGATTTTTTTAAATATAAGAGCTTTAATTGTAACCTGGACACTAAAATAACAGAGCAGAACTTCTATCCATATCAAACAGAATGAGAAAAACACCAAAAAAATCCATGCTATTTCTGAAGATAAATATCACTTATCAATCACCTAACCTATATTTGCTACAAGAAATAGAATATCCACCTATATGACTGGAAATTATCTAATGAAGTTTTGACAAATATAAAAAACAATTGTCAATTGGAATTAAAAAAAAAAACCTGAACAGCCACAGCAGTAAGTAGAGGTATCATATCATTTGACTTCAAAATATAATTCCATGATTAAGTTATCAAAACAGTAGGATACTGGAATAAAAACAGGCACACAGAGCAGTGGATCAAGTAGCAAGTTCAAACACAAACCCACATATTTAAAGTCATTTAGATTTTTTAGTGCTGCTGGGGATTGAACCCAGAGCCTCAAGCATGCTAGATAAGCATTCTACCACTGAGCCACATCTCCAACCCTAGGTCATTTTGATTTTTGACAAAAGTGCCAAGAACACACAAAGGTGGGAAATGGTCTCTTCAATAAACAATGTTGGGAAAACTGGTGTTATGGTTTGGGCATGTTTCAAAGGTCCTCTAAAGGTCCATTATCATTAAAGGCTTGGTCTGCATGATAGTGCTATTGGTACGTGGTGAAACCTTTCAGAGGCGGGGCTTAGTGGGAGCTCTTTAGGGCTCTGGAGATGTGAGGTACTTCTCACGTGACCCCTCTGGTATTTCTTGTAAGAGGGTTGTTGCAAAAGGAGCAAGGCTGGCCCCACCCATACTTTTTATTTCCGTTTCTGTTTGAGTTGTGACTGTTTCTACCTGTGCTCTCACTATGATGTGCCACCTTCTCCTGTTGTTACCAGAGGCCAAAACAATGGGACTTCTAATTTGTAAAAGTGTGAGCTAAATAAACCTCCTTTCATTATAAGGAGTCTGTGTTAATATTTTTTCACCATAATGCAAAACTGTCAATTATAGAAAATTGGTCCTGAGGAGTGGGGTCATTGCTATAACTGTACTGGAAGATGTGGAAGAACCTTTGGAATTGGTTTGGAATTCGTTAATAGGAAGATGTTGGAATAATTTAAAAGATCAGGCAAGAAAGTTCTAGAATGCTGTGAGCAGAGTGTTATGGGAGATTCTGGTAAGGGCTTTGAAGATTGGACTGTAAAGGCCATGCTGATGAGTTCTCAAATGCAAACGAAGATTCTGTTGGAAATTGGAGAAAAGATACTCTTGTTGCACTGTGTCAAAGAACCTGGATGCACTGTATTCATATACTAAGACTTTGTGGAAAGCCAAACCTAAAGGTGATGAACTGGTTTATTTGGCAGTGGAAATTTCCAGGCAGCAAAACATTCAGGCATCAACATGAGTATTACTAGTCAATTTTAGTGAGTTTCACAATGACCAAAAGGAAGCAGAGTGGAAAGATATATAAAATTCACGGTCTGACCATGGAGAAGCAAAAAAGTGGATAAAGATGTAGCCAAGAAGTGGATGGTTGAACGGTGGTGTGCTAAAGAGATTAGTAGGAATGATAATCATAAGAATAGTGGGAAATATGCTTTGAGGGTATTTTGGAAATCTTTGGGGCTGCCTCTCACTTCACAGGCCACTCAGAGGCCTAGAAGTGCAAATATGTTTGAGAGACCTTCCAGGGAAGTATTATGTCATGAAAGAGCCCCAAATGTTCCCTCTATCAAGAGCCAGCTCAGATTCTGGTCTGTCAAATGTGTTCCATGGCTTCTGAAGCCATGGTTCAAGTGGGCTAGGTATAATTCATGCTGGAGGTAGACCTTGACTTTGTTCACATGATGGTGATACTGATTTTACTTGTGTGAAAAATACAAGGGGTATGAGATCACGACAGCTTTCACCAACATTTGAAAGTAAAGCCAGGGAAGCAAGGTAGTAGCCTATATGGTTGGAATCCTTGCAGGTAGGCCCTGGTGGGAGGATGGAGGATGCCCTATGGAGCTGAGGGGATGAAGATGAAGTGGAGATCCCAGGATGGTAGATGTGACAACAATGTGCAACACTGATCAGGGAAAGCTGCAAGCAGTGTGCAAAACCAGCCTTAGAGAGTATCCGTGTGGGTTATGAGACCAACAAAGCCACAGAGATGGAGCTCTCCAAAGCCTTGGGAGACTGCTCCCCACTGTAGTGTTCCCAGGATGCCAGAACTAAAACTTTAGAATTTAATGCTTGACACGCTTGGTCTTGCTTTGGGTCAAGTCTTCCTTTCTACTTACCTATTCTTCCCTTTTGGGATTGGAACGCTGACCCTGTAACCACCCCTGTACATTGAAAATGTATAACTTAATTTTTATTTTACAGGAGTTCACCACTGAAAGAATTTGCCTTGGGTCTTAAATGAGATTTTGGACTTGGAATTTTGAGCAATACAGGAACAGTAAGACCTTGGGACTCTTGGGAATAGAAAATGTATTTTACATTGTGTTGTGGACATAAGTCCTTGGAGACCAAGAGTGGTATGTTATAGCTTAGATATGCTACAGTGTCTGCCAAGGGTCCATGGTAATTGAAGGCTTAGTCTTCAGGGTGGTGATACTGGGAGGTAATGGATGCTTTGGGAGGTAGGGAAGGAAGGTCCTTGGGTCATTGTGAGCATGAGGTATTTCTCATGTGACACTATCAGTGTTTCTCACAAAAGTGTTATTATAAAAGAAAGAAACCTGGTTTCATTCATTCTTTCTCTTTGCTCCTGTTTGAGATATAACCACTTGCTCCTACAGGTATTCCTACCATGATGTCCCACCATCTCTAACCCTCAACAGAGGCCAACCTTAATGGGATCACCCAATCTTGGACTTTGCACCTCCCAAACTATAAATAAACCTCTTTATAAAGTTACCTGCCTTAGGTATTCTGTTAAAATTGTGAGAATTTGACTAATACAACAGGATATCCACATGCAGAGGAATTAAATTGGACATTTATCTTTCAGTAGATGCAAAATTAACACAAAATTGATCAAAGATTTAATATAAGACCTAAAACTTTGAAACTACTTGAAGAAAACTCTGGGGGGAAGCTCAATGACATTGATTTTTGGGCAACGATTTTTGTATAAGAACCAAAAGAACAGGTAACAAACATAAAAATAGACAAAATAGGATTACATCAAAATATAATGTTTATACAAAATAAAGAAAAAGAGCTGCACAGTTACGATATGACTTGTGGGATGAGATAATGTCTGAAGCCTTATGACTGACAAAGGGTTAATATGAAAATAAATTAGGAACTCTGGGCACGGGGCACACACCTGTAATCCCAGGGAGTCAGAGAGCTGAGGCAGGAGCATCACAAGTTCAAAGCCAGCCTCAGCAACTTAGGGAGACCCTGTCTTAAAATAAAAAAAATAGAGGGGCTGGAGCTATGGCTCAGCAGTTTCAGCACGTGGCCTTCATGTCTCACAATTCACACAAAATTCACACATCTATACCAAACTTGTGGGAAACTAATAATATATTGCCTAGCTGTGTGACCTCCAAAATTAGTGATTTTTGTTTCAGCTAAGGGAAAGTGAAGCTAGAGGGTTTATCGAAGTATTTATCCAGTAAGATGTCCATAACCCCAGCTTCTGGTAGTCACCATTCTATTCTCGCATCTGTGAGTTTGACATTTTTATATTCTACATGAAAATGAGATCCTATTGCAGTTATTTGTTTGTGCCTGGATTAGATCACTTATCATATTGTCCTCCAGTTTCATCCATGTTGCTGCAAATGGTAAGATTTCCTTCTTTTTTAAAAGCTAAATAGTATTCTATTTTTTCTATGTACAATTTCTTTATCCATTCAGCTGTCGACAGGTTGATTCTATATCTTTACTATTCTTAATAATGCTGATGTCCTTTTTGCTAAAATGTAAATATTCATGAACTCAAAATATGTTATTTAAATATATTATAGCACTCATTCAGGTAAAGTTGATAGGTAGGAATACTCTTCAATTATTTTCAGAGAAATTGGTTTATCTCTTTGTAGATCTTTGTATTATAAACACTTTAATATGGATCCTCATATATTAAAATGTATTGTTTTCTCTTTCAATAATTTAAAAATAGTCCTAACTGATAAGGGATTTCATTCTTGCCTCTGTGGATAATAGTTTCTTTTTGCAGAACTTCACATATGAAAATGGATGAGGGGCTGGAGCATTGGCTTAGTGGTTACAACACTTGCCTGGCATGCAGAAGGATGTGAGTTTGTATCCCAGCACCACATGAAAAACTAAAATAAAATCGATTCTCTCTCTCTCTTAAAAGAAGAAAATGGATGAGCTACATTACTTTTACCCAACTCATCTCCCATATGATACATTATTTGTGCACTTGAAAATTAGAACTTAAATTCTTTTGCACAAAAACACACTTCGTTCTCATAAGATATTATGATATTGGATCTGTAATTATTAAGGAAGCTATTTGTAAAAGTTAATTATGTTTTCCAAAAACAAATGACAAATGATGCTCATATAGAGGGAAGAACATGTGAGGTCATAGCAAGAAGGTAGGTGACTGTCTGCAAGTCAGAGAGAAGCCTTAGGAAAAATTCTACTTACTCACCATTTGATCCTGGATGTCTAGACCAAAGAACTGTGAGAAAATAAATTTAGGTTGTTTAAGTCATATGGTGTGTGGTGTGTTGTTATTGGTAGTCATAGCAAATAATAGATACAAATATCACAGGCCTCGTTTTGGTTCCCAAAAGGTAAAGAGGACAGTAGTCAGAGATCTGCTGGGTGAAGAGAAGTAGGGCTCTGGCTCTGACAGGTAAGAAACTGACCCCTTAGGTGAAAGAAAGCACCAATACCTCTTGTCCTGATGGCTTTTATTGTCGTCCCCACTGTGGAGTAAGGTCTAAAATTAATGCTGATATTATGGCTGCCTTAATACCTGGTAAAACTGGGAGTCCCTTGAATGGCCTGACCACAAGTTCCTTTCTACCCTCTACTCCTTTTTATAAGGTCTCCTAGCCAACTTACCTTCCAGAGGAACAGACACTTCCTAATTGTCTCTGCTGTTAAAGCCACGCAGTGTTTCAATTCCTTGCCAGTCTGCTCAATTATTCAAACAAGTTAATCACATTCTTCCATGGAGCCAGAGGTTATCGCATCCCCTAGGTACTTTAGCCTGTCTCCCACAGCCCCTGCTGATCACTCTGTTCTCAAGTACAACGCCCATGTGGTTCTTGGTGTACAGTGCCCTCCTCCCATGGGCTGTGATCACACCAGTCTCCTTTGTTCAGTGTCATGGGTTCGACCATCCCCATAATCCTAGGGTGGGAATCCCTCTCTAATCAATGGGATGAATAGGAAGCTATTGAAACATCCACTTATTAGAAGCCTGACCCAACTCAATCCAGCCTTTGTAGCCATAATTTCAACTGAGTCCCCTGTGGAATGCGGGACACATCTATCCTGGAAGAGTCCTTAGACATGAGATTTGTCCAAAGGCCACCAAGCCAGTTCAATTCTGCAAGCAATTGCTGAACATCTACTGTTTGTTGGCCTCATTTTATTAATCACTGAGTATAAGGATGAATCAGGCATCTTCGAGATAACAGATATGTAATCAACACTTTTAGTATTACACTGTAAAGGCTCAGGAAGATTTGTGCAGGATGAAGTGGAGCCACAGAGAGTTTTCTTTAGGAGAGAACATTTGAAGAACAGAAATACTGAAAGGAAGATAAGGCCAATTTGGAAGGTAGTTCAGAGAAAGACTATGGGGATCAAGGGGTCAAGTTTGCAGGACCTCTGAGCACGTCTCTGAGCAATTTGGTAAGCAGAGTGCTTTCTCCCTCATTCTGATCCATCTATCTCACTTCATTTATTCATTCATTTAAAAATGCTTATTGAATACCCACTATATGCTAGTCAACATTCTGGTGTCAAATAGAGAGAAATAGACAACAAGCATGTAATACAAGTTCAGATTAGGATTTAATCAATGATGGAAATTATTATTTTTTTTTAAAGAGAGAGGGACAGTGAGAGAGACAGAGAAAGAGAGAAACAACTTTATTTAGTTTTTTCGCATGGCCTTGGTTGCTCCAACACTCAGTTGTGTACGTGGTGCTGGGGTTTGAACCCGGGTCCTCGTGCTTGCCAGGCAAGCGCCGAAACCGCTGAGCCACCGCTCCAGCCCCTGATGGAAATTATTTTAATGATATTATAGAGAAATTACTTTGCAGACACAAATTTTAGGTAGATTGCTCATGGAAGGATTTCTAGCTTTAGCTGGGTAAATGGTAAATTACTTAATGATAACAAAATTCATTTATTATCATATGTAAATCCTGGAGTTGATTTGGCTTAATTAGCTCTTCTAGCTTCTCTTGGTATTTCTGTGTTGTTTCCCCAGCATGGTGGATTCAGCACAGCTAGATTTTTCACATGGTGAGACAGAGTTCCAAGGAGAATATCCCAAGACAAAGCCACATGAAAGCGTTCATATTTTTCGTGACCTACCCATAGAAGTCACAATGTCACTTCTCCTGCTATTTATTGAGGCAGTGTCAATGATCCACCCAATTTAGAGTAGATGGGACATAGACTGTTATTCTTGATAGCAAGAGTGTCAAAGAATTTGAAAACATTTTTTAAAATACCCTAAAAGGATTCACTGAGATGGTAACATTATTGAGAAATAATGAATCAGCTTGTAAAAAATCTTAGAGAAGAGCATCGGGTTACAAGAAGATGAAGACTCAAGCCCAAAAAGCAGAAAACGAGCAGAAAGAAGGCCATCGTCCCTATATTGCAGCAGGGATAGAGAAGAGCAGCATGGTTTGAGGCAGATGAAGGACTTGGTTATGCAGTTGATAAAAACAATTTGGATATTATTCAGACATAGGAAGAACCAATCAAGAGTTTTAAACAATGAAGTGACATAGTAGGATTATACATACACAATATTAGTATTAGTATTTGTCTTTCTGTGCCTGGTGCATTTCACATAGCATTATGTCCTCCAGGCTCATCCATGTTGTATTTACTTCTATAATAAATAGTATATGGTATACATATATTAAGAAATAAAACAGGGCTGGAGCGGTGGCTCCGCGGTTAGGGCACTTGCCCAGCATGCGCGAGGACACGGGTTCAAACCCCAGCACCCACGTACACAGCTAAGTGTCAGAGAAACGAAAGCCACATGAAAAACTAAATAAAAAATATATTGTCTGTCTCTCCTCTCTCTCTCTCCTCTCCTCTCTCTCTCTCTCTCTCTCTCTCTCATTGTCCTTCTCTTTAAAAAAAAAGAAATTAAACAAACATTATGCTTTCATTACAATGATCTTTAAGGTATTTAAGTAACCTTAAAGAATTCTGGGCACCCCTTATGTATTACACATCTTTCTGTTTTCCCAGAAGAAATCATCACCCTGAATTTTGTGTTAGTCAGGTTTTTTTCCCATTTACAGGCTGACCATGTATATATGTATCCCTAAACAATTTGTTGTTCTGGTTTGCCTATTTTTTGACATTTATATGCATGGAATCACACTTTATACTGTATGTATTCTGACTTGCCTTTTCCACTTTACATTATTTTAACTGCTATCTTTGAAGTATAGTTTATATGTGCTGAAATACACCCACCTTAAGTGTACAGCTAAATGAACTTTTGCAAATGTATATACTCATGCAAACACCAACACAATGAAGATACAGACATTTCTATCATCCAAAAAGGTTCAGCTATGCCCCTTCTCAGTTTTTACCTCCCATAGGACCCTAGGCAACCATTGATTTGCTTTCCATCACCATAGATTAGACTTTTATTTCTTAGAATTTCAGATGTATAGAATCATATGGTAAGTGTTCTGCATCTGGCTTTTTCACTATACCTAAGGATTTTATATTCATTCATATTACATGTCTGAGTAAAATATTCTGAAGTACTAATCCATTGTTTAAACAGAGCAAAATATGCTTAATATTCAGCTATCAATAGACACTTGATGGATTTCAAGTTTTAGGCTATTTTGAATAAAGCTGATATTGATATTCATGAACAACTAGGCATGGTGGCACAGGTCTATAATCCCAGCCACTCAGGAGGCAGAGGGAGGAGGATTGCAAGTTTGAGGACAGCCTAGGTAATTTAGTGAGATCCTGTCTCAAAAGTAAATTTTTTTAGAAGAACAGTAAGATTGAGAGAGAGAGATTAAATTTTTATTGAGGTTTTTTCACATGGTTTTCGTTGCTCTAACAATTGTGTATGTGGGTGCTGGGGTTTGAACCCGTGTACTCGTGCATGCCGGGCAAGCCCCATAACCACAGAGCCACTGCTCCAGCACCTCAAAATTAAAATTTTAAAAAGGACTGGGACATAGCTCAGTGACAGAGTGTTTACCTAGCATGTATCAGGCTCTATATTCAATCTTCTGTGCTGAAAAAAGTCTCATAAACAAACCTTTGTATAGACATATGTCTTCAGTTCTTTTGTGTAAATAGCAAGGAACAACATGGCTGGGCATTAAGGCAGGCATACATTTCACTTTTTTAAGAAATTGCCAGTTGGGGCTGGAGCAGTGGCTCGGTGGTTATGGTGCTTGCCTGGCATGCGCAAGTACACAAGTTCAAACCCCAACACCCACGTACACAAGGAAGTGTCCAAGGGAATGAAAATCACATAAAAAACTAAATAAAAAATTGCTTCTCTCTTTCTCTCTCTCTCTCTCTCTCTCCCTCTCCCACTGTTCCCTCTTATGAAAAAAGAAATTGCCAATTGTCTGAGATGGATATAGGATTTTACATTTCAAAATTGTACTATCATTGAACTGGAAGAGTTTTAAAATTTAAAATTTATTCTGAATATATATATACCCTTTGCCTAATATGTATATTGCAGATATATTATTCCAGTCTGTGATTTGCCTTTAAATTTACTTAATGGGATCTTTTGAAGAGCACAGATTTTGCTTTTGATGAAGCCCCCCTTTTTTGCCTTTATCTTTTGTTCTTTTGGTGTCTTAAAGAATTTTCAGATATCCCGATATTGTACACATTTGCATATTATGTTTTCTTCTACAAGGTTTAGAGTCTTACCTTTTACCTTTAGGTAAATCATCTATTGTGAATTAATTTTTTGTGTATGGTAAGAGATAGTGGTCAAGATTCAGTTTTTCCCAGAGGGACACAGTTACTCTGGTAAAATTCACTAACAAGTCTACCATTTTCCCATTGAGTTAACTTTGCACCATGGTTGAAAATCAATATCCTCTACATGTGTAAGTCTATTTCTGGATTCTGTTTTGTTCCATCGGTATGTATGTCTATCCGTATGCCATTATCACACTGTCTTAACTGTCTTTTTAGTATGTCTTCAAATTAGGTAGTGCAAATCCCATAATTTTTGTTGTTCCTTTTTCCAAAATTGTTTTGGGTACTTCAATTTTTTGCCTTTCTATAAACATTTTAGAATTTTGCTTGCAAATTTCTGCAACAAGTAAATCCTGAGATTTTGATGAAGATCATGTTGAAACTTTAAGTCAACTTTGGAGAAATTGATATCCTGACAATACAGAGTCTTTCAGTGTATGAATATATCTTTTCATTTATTTTATCCTCTTCATTGTTCTCTGAGCAGTTTTGTTTTCAGTTTTCAGGTTGTGCACATATTTGGTTAAATTTACTCCTAAGTATTTCACATTTTTCATTGTATGTAAAATATCATTTAAATTTTTAATTTATAATTGTTTATTGTTCATTGTGGAAATAAATTGACTTTGCATGTTGATCTTATATCCTGTGACCTTTCTTAAACTCCCTTCTAATTTTTAATTGTTTTATGTCGTAGATATTATGATTTTCTATATATACAACCATGTCATTTGTAAATAGGTTTATTCCTTATTTTCCAGTCTTTATTCAGTTACATATTAATTTATTTGTGCCTTTATTGAACTGTTAGAACTACTAGCACAGTGCTGAATATAAGTGGTGGCAGTGGTCATAATTGCCTTGTTCTTGGGGAAGGGGTAATATTTAGTCTCTCACAATGTTTAATTATGATGTTAACCATGGGTTTAAAAAAATTGATGCACTCTCTTACGTCAAAGTCTAATTCCAGTTTGCTAAGACTTTGTATCTTCAGTGGATGTTGAATTTTGCAAGTAAAGATGATCACATGATTATGTCCTATATTTACTTAGTGTGGTAAATTATTATATGGTAAATCTATCTCAAAATCCTGAGGATAAATTTACCATATAATAATTTACCACACTAAGTAAATATAGGACATAATCATGTGATCA
>PVKS010049339.1:0-12023 GCA_004027875.1 Aplodontia rufa
GGCTATGGAAACAACCCCGGTGTCCCTCACAGGAAGAATGGATCCAAAAACTGTGGTACATTTATACCATGGAATATTACACAGCAATTAGAAACAATGACATTGCAGCCTTCGAGGGTAAATGGATGGTTATGGAAGAGATCATGATGAGTAAAATCAGCTTAACCCAGAGATCTAAGGGTCGATTGTCCCCACTCATAGGTGGAGGTGGGGACTAGACCCTGGACAATGAGAAAGTTGGTCTAGAAACATGAGTTAAATTCAGATAAGATGTAATGCTTTACAATTTAATACTATTTTTAGAGTTATAATGGGAAGGGAAAGGGAGGGATAAGGGAGGGTAATTGTGGGGGGGCACTCCTGGGGACAGTTGCAATGTCCAGAATATATATACACATCTTATACACATTTTATATTGTCTTGTTAAAATCTTGTAAGGTTGCTCAAAAATAAAAAAATTAAAAAAAAAAAAGAAAAAGATAATTTAAGATTGCTTTGATCTGGGCCTTCACTAAAAGAAAGCAAAGTTGTTAAGACCTGAAGTTCTAACAGGTGTAATTCTATATGTAAAGAGTACAAAAGGTTTCAGTTGTGTATCAATTAAAGTACTATAGATGACACAAATATTTAATTTTATTAGATGAAATAATTAGAACCAAGTGCTGTCTTTTTAAACATTGTTCATTTTAAACCTGGCTTACGTTTGCTTTAAATGCATAGAGGCTTTATCATTAACAGGTTATATGTGTAAATCAGTCTGATCACTGGTACTGTTTCCTCTTGGCAATTTCATTTTTTATTTTGTAACTGTTTTGACTTAAATAGTATGAACTATAGTATTTCTCACCTTAAAGTAACTGGGAACATTGGAAGTTTCATAAGGATCGTATCAGAATGCAGATTTAAGAAAGGGTCAACAAGCAGCAAAGAAATATAAAAGGATATAGGCATGGACATACAGTTTGATATGGAAATTGGAATGAAAGAAATGTTCCTGGATGAAGAAAAAAAAGTTTCTGGATAAGGAAATATAGTGTCTAAGTAAGTTACAGAAGGTTTTTGGAAGGTGAATCTCAGAAGCTTATGTGTTATTAAGTTGAATATAATTGGCACAATTTGAAGTTATTTAAGGTTTTGCTTAAGTTCAAACAGTAATGTAGAGAATCTAAATCTATGTATTGAAATAACAAGGGTTTCTTAAAACATTGACCTGCTCTTATCAGGTGTTAGGCTTAATGACTTAGAAATACTAAATCTTAAAGGAATTGTAGTTTATAGCTGTTTTGCTTCATAACATTAGGTGAGCAACTGTTTGTAGGTTATTACAGTATGGTTGACATTCTGATATAGCTGAAAACTGAGAGTGAGTGTGGAGTGGAGCTGGAGGCTTGAGCAAGCCTTAGGGAGCAGTCAGGTGCGAGGAGGGAGTGAGAGAGAGAGTGGGAGGATGAGAGAAGGGGAAGACCAAGGGATGCTGAAAGAAAGTGTACAGTGTACAGTAACCACAGTATATTCCTAAGTTTTGTCTGTACTCAAAATCTGCATAACCATCTTTATTATATTGATTCTGCCTAACTATGAGCATGGAATGTTTTTTCCATCTACTCAGGTCTTCTGTAATTTCTTTTTTTAGTGTTTGATAGTTTTCTTTGTAGAGATCCTTAACATCCTTTGTAAGGTTAATGCCCAAGTATTTCATTTTTTTGGAAGTGATGGTGAATGGGAGAGATTTCCTGACTTCTTCTTCTGTAGATTTGTTGCTGGAGTAAAGAAACGCTAATGATTTGCTGGAGTTGATCTTGTAGCCAGCTACTTTGCTAAAATCACCTATAAACTCTAGGAGTTTTCTGGCCGATGTTATTGGGTCTTCTAGGTATAAAATCATGTATTCTGCAAATAGAGATAACTTCCTCTTTTCCTATATGAATACCTTTGATTTCCTTGTCTTGCCTGATAGCTCTGGCAAGAGTTTCAAGGACTATATTGAACAAGAGTGGGGAAAGCGGACAGCCTTGTCTCGTACCTGAATTTAGTGGAAATGCTTTCAGTTTTTCTCATTGAGGATAATGTTGGCTATGGGTCTGTCGTAAATGAATCTGACATAGTTAAAGTATCTTCCCTTGATCCCTATGTTTTCCAAAGTTTTGAGCATAAAGTGTTGTTGAATTTTATCAAATGCCTTCTTTGCATCAATTGAGATGATTATAAGATTTTTGTTTTTAATTCTGTTTATGTGGTGAATTACATTTATTGATTTGCGTATATTGAACCAGCCTTGTTTTCCTGGAATGAAGCCCACTTGATCATAATGAATTGTCTTTTTAATGTGCTTTTGTATCCAATTAGCTAAAATTTGATTTAGGATTTTTGCATCAATGTTCATCAGGGAAATTGGTCTGTAGTTTTCTTTCCTTGGTGTGTCTTTGTTGGGCTTTGGAATCAGTAATGTTTGCTTCATAAAAAGTGTTTGTGAGTGTTCCCTCTCTATCAATTTCCTGGAAGAGCTTGTAGAGGATCGGTATTAGTTCTTCTGTGTAGGCTTGGTAGAATTCTGCCATATATTCATCCAGACCTGGGCTTTTCTTTTTTGGGAGAGCTTTGATTGCTGCTTCAATTTTGCTTTCTGTGATAGGTTGGTTGAGGTTTTCAACATCCTCCTGTGTTAAAGAGGCGATGTTGTGTGTGTCCAAAAACCTGTCCATGTCCTAGAGGTTATCAAATTTGGCAGAGTATAAGTTTTCAAAATAGGTTCTGGTAATCTTCTGGATCTTGGATGAGTCTGTGGTGATATCCCCATTGTCGTCTCTGATTTTGTTGATTTGCTTCATTTCGATCTTCCTTTTGGTGAGTTTGGCAAGGGGTCTGTCGATTTTGTTAACTCTTTCAAAAAAACAACTTTTAGATTTGTTAATAGATTGAATAGCTTTTTTGTTCTCAATTTCATTGATTTCAGCTCTGATTTTGGTGATTTCCTGTCTTCTGTTAGATTTAGGGTTGGACTGTTCCTCCTTTTGTAGTTGTTTGAGTTGAAGCATAAAAAAAAATCTGCATAACGTCTGGTAACTCCCTTAGAAGGAATATAAAAAGAGATGTAATGCTTGAATAAAGAGAGAGAGCTCCATCTGGATCTCCTGCCTGTGTTCTTCATCATCCCCAGCCCATCCCTCAGGTTTCAACCCGGCGGGACTGGGACAGGAAACCATGGAATGTTATTGGCTTTTGCTTGCTTTGTGATTATATATTTGTTCTTGATTGTTTGATAATGATTCTCTTGTAATTGAAAGTCCATATTAAGTGATAAAAAAAGAGTAGGGGTTGGGGATTTAGCTCAGTGGCAGAGCCAATGCCTAGCATGCACAAGGCCTGGAGTTCAGTCCTCAGCCCTGAAAAGAAAAGAGAGAGAGAGAGAGAGAGAGAGAGAGAGAGTTACAAGGCCCGAGATCCTTTTTCAGAGTTTTTCTGTGCTCAGACCTTTCCTTAGGATGTCAGTGTATATCAGAACATTCTCTAGAGTGCAACTGTGCCTCAAGGCCTCACTCAGGGTGTTTCTATGGCTGAAAACATTCTCAGAGAGTGTTTCTGAGGTAAATGGCTTTTCACTGTGAGGTTATGTGTTTCAGGCCTTCCTCACATTGTTGTTATTGCTCACAACTTTCCCCAGAGTTCCACTGTACCTCAATGCATTCCACAGAGGGATAGTGTGTCTCAGAGGTTTCCCCAAAGATTATCTGTGGCTCAATGCTTTCCCCAGATTGTTACGGTATCTCAGGGATTCCCCAGAGTGTAGCTGTGAAACAAGGCCTTGCTCAGACTTTGGCTGTGATCCAAATTTTCCCTACACTATGATTGTCTTTCAAGGCCTTCCCAGGAGTGTTACTTCCCGTGCTGAAAATCTTGACAGGGTGTAACTGTGAATATAGGTTGTCTCCAACATGATTATGTGACTCAGAACCATCTCCATAGCATGATTGTAGCTCAAAGCTTTTGAGAGAGTGTCACTGTGATTCAGAACATTCCATAGAGTGTTATGCTGGTTCAGGGCTCTCCCTAGTGTATTACTGTGTCTCAGAACCTTCTACCAAGTGTAACTGTATCAGGGCCTTCCCAGAGTGTTCCTATTCCTCTGAATATTTCCTGAATATTCTTGTGTCTCAGGACCTCCAAGAGTTGGACTGTAGCTTACAACCTTCCCTTGAAGGCAGATGCAGCTCAAATCCTTCCACACAGAGTGATTCTATTATTCAGAAACATTTCTAGAGTACAACTCTGCTTCTGTACATTTGAGAGAGCATGACTGTAGCTCAGAGCCTTGCACAGAGTGTTATTGTGGTTCAGGGTTTTCAACAGAGTGTCTAAATATCCCTGAGCCTTCCCAATAGTTTCAGTGAAGCTGACAACATTTGCTAGTGTGTGCTGTGCCTCAAGGACTTCCCTACTGTATGACTATAGCCCAGATCCTTCCCTGTCATGATACTGTATCTCAAGGCCATCCCCAGGGTGTTAATATGGTTTAAGGTTTTCCTTGTATGTTACCGTTACTGAAGGCATTCCCCAGACTTTGAGTTTTGTTCAGAATTTCCCCTAGAGCTTTATGGTGGATCAAATTCTTCCCCAGAGTAATTTCATGCCTTAGAATGTTCCCATAGAATAAGTATGGCTCAAAACTTTTGAGAGACTGTGAGTGTGGCTCAGAACTTTTCACAGTTTGTTCCTGTGTCAGAAGTAATTCTCTAAAGTGTTACTAGGCCCAAGGTTCTTTCTCTGAATTTTTCAGTGCTCAGCGTCTTGCCCAGAATGTCAGTGTGTATCAAAACTTTCTCTAGTGTGTAACTGCTCCCTAAGGCCTCACCCAGGGTGTTTCTATGGCTGCTAACATTCCAGGAGAGAGTTTCTGTGGTGAAAGGCCTTCCCTTGAGAGGTTATGTGCTTCAGGCCCTCCTCACATTGTTGTTATTGCTTACAATTTTCCCAGAGTTCCACGGTACCTCAATGCATTTCACAGAGGAATAGTGTGTCTCAGAGGTTTCCCCAAAGATTATCTGTGGCTCATTGCTTTCCTCAGATTGTTACTGTGGCTGAAAGCCTTCCTCTGAGGCCTTCCTCATACTTTCACTGTGGTCAAAACTTTCCCAAAAATATGACTGTCTTTCATGGCCTTCCCAGGAATGTTACTTACCATGCTGAAATCCTTGACAGGGTGTTCCTGTGAATATAGGTTTTTCCCCAGAGTGATTCTGTGGTTCTGAACCATCTCCTTAGCCTCACTGTGGCTCAAAACTTTTGAGAGAGTGCCACTGTGGCTCAGAACATTCCATGGAATGTTATGCTGGTTCTGGGATCTCCCTAGAGTATTACTGTTATCTCAGAACTTTCTACTGAGTATAACTGTATCAGTGCCTTCCCAGAGTGTTCCTATGCCTCTGAATATTCCCTGAATATTCCTGTGTCTCAGGACCTTCCCCAGAGTAACAGTCTAGCATACAAGCTGACCTGGAAGGTAGATGCATCTCAAATCCTTCCTCAGAGTGATTCTGTTAATGCAGAATAATTTCTGGAGTACTACTGTGGTTCTGAACATTCCAGAGCATAGCTCAGAAGTTTCTACAGAGTGTTACCATGATTCAGGATTTTCCTCAGTGTGTTACATCAGCTCAGAACCCTTAACTGTGTGTTACCATGGCTTAATGCCTTTCTCAGTGATACTATGCCTCAAAACCTTTCCTGAGTCTTCCTGTGTCTCAGGGCAATCCCAGAAGTTGGACTGAAACTAATAACCTTCCCTGTAGGGTTGCTCAGGATCAAGACATTCAACAGAGTCTTGCTAAGGCTCAAAAGCTTATCTGGAGTGTTACTCTGCTCAGATTCTTCCCCAGAGTGAACTTGTGTCTCACATCTGTCCCCATATTGTGACCGTGGTACAGAACTTTCGAGAGCACGTGACTGTGGCTTACAACCTTCCATACATTGTTACTGTAGCTCCATGTTTACCCCCAAAGGTTTTATGTGGCTCAGTTTTTGTCAGAGATTGACTATAGCTTGCAATATTGCCTAGAGTGTAACTGTGGCTCAAGCCCTACCACATAGTGTTACTAAGGCTCAGAACATTCCCCAGCAATTTCCTGTGACTCAGGCTTTTCCCCACAGTGTATCTGTGGATCCAAACTTCTGCCTAGTGTTATTTTGGCTCAATGTTTTCCGCATCAAGGTTCTATGGCTCTGCAACTTCCATGATATCTACGATTATTCAAGGCCTCCTACAAAATCTAACTGGGGCTTAAGCCTTCCTGGACTGTTCCTAAGTCTCAGGGCCTTCTCTGTATTCATATGCAGCTGGTCGCCTTCCACAGAGTATAAATGAGGCTCAAAGTTTTCTCCAGAGTATTCCCATATCTCAAAAAATTTCTCAGAGTGTTAGTAGGCCTCAGAGCCAACCCATCATTTTGATTCGGAACAGGGCCTTTCTCAGACTTTGAGTGTGGCTCAGAACCTTCTGTATAGTGTGACTCTGATTCAGGGTCTTCCCCAGTGTTACTGGGGGTCAAGGCCTTGCTCATTAAGGTTCTATGGATCTCTACTTTCCTAGGGGACTGCCTGAGAAACAGGTTCTTCCCCAAAATTATTGCATGCCTCAGATCTACACCCATAGTATCACTTTACATTGCTCAGAAATTTCCCGAGATTGTGACTGTAGCTCAGAACCTTGCACAGAGTGTTATTGTGTTTCAAAGTCTTCACCAGAGTGTCAAAATATCTCCGAGCCTTCCCAATAGTTGCAGTGAGCCTGGCAACAACCCCTAGAGTGTACTATGGCTCAAGGCCTTCCCTCCTGTGTGAATATAGCTCAGATCCTTCCCCTTCATGAAACTGTACCTCAGTGCCTTCCAGATTTTGTAACTGTATCTGGAACTTTTGACAGAGTATATTTTTATTGTTTATTCAAGATATTCTTACATTTAGAGTGAAATTATTACCATACAATCACGAACACATGCATATTGATAGAGCTAGCTGAGGCTCATGCCATTCCATTGTCTCCTCCTTTTGTTTTCCCCCACATCACTTACTTCCCCTTCTTTACCCTGATGTAAGTGGGGTTTCTCATTTCAGTCAATGAATCCCCACTGGGTTTAAAGTCACCCTATTTTCTTCTGCCAGCTGCGTTGATATCACGCCTATCCCCTCTGCTCTCCCTGCTACCCTTTCTTCATCCCCCAGCATCATAGGCTTGGTTCTGTCTGTTCATGTAAAAATTCACCCATGTTGAGGTTATTATTATTCTAGCTAAATATCACTCTATTTCTGATTGTATTCTAGCTTCCACATATGATAGAAAATATTTGGCCCTTGAGTCTTTTAGTTTGGTGTATTTCATTCAGCAGAATTTTTTCCATCTGCATCCTTTTTGCTGCAAATTTCATGATATCATTCTCTCTAATAGCTGAGTAGAATTCTGTTATATACATGTGCCACAGTTTTTGAATCCACTCTTCCAGTGAGGGGCAACAGTGTTGGTTCCATAACATAGCTATAGTAAATTGAGCCATTAAAAACATTGACTAAGCTGCATCTATCTAATAAGCTGATTCTAGCTCTTTTGGGAAAGTACCTAGGAATAGGATAGGTGGGTCATAAAGTGATTCCAGCCCTAGTTTTTTGAGGAGTCTCTACACTGCTTTCCAGAGTGGCTGTACAAGTTTGCAGTCTCATTAAGAGTGTGACAGGGTTCCTCTCTTCCCACAGCCCCTCCAGCATGTTATTGTTCATATTTTTCATTTTTGCCACTTTGACAGGAGTGAGGTGGAATCTAAGTGAAATTTTGATTTGCATTTCTCTGATTGCTAGTGATGTAGAGCATTTTCTCATATATTTAGAGTTGATGAATGATTTCAGGAATATGGCTGACTATTAGGTTAACACTCACAATTCATTAGCTTTTCTATACTCCAGCATCAATTCCACTGAAGAAGAAATCTGGAATTCTGTCCCATTCACATTCTATTAAAAAAATACTTGGGCATCAATATAACAAAGGATAAAAAGGACCTATATAATGAAAACTAACAAACATTTAAAAAAGAAGTTGCAGAAGACCTGAGTAGATGGAAAACATTCCATGTTCTTGGTTAGGCAGAATCAATGTAATCAAAATGGCCATTGTACCCAAAGCCCTCTACAGAGTCAATGGAATTGCCATCAAGATACTAATGACATTCTTCATGGACATAGAAAAGCAATTATCAAATTCATATGCAATAACAGAAGACCCAGAATAGCCAAAACATTCCTAAGCAAGACAGAAGAAGCAGGAGGTGTCACAATTTCTTGATCGAGTATTTTTGTGGTTCAGGACTTTCACCTGAGTGCCAAAGGGTCTTTGAGCCTTTCCCATAAATTTTGTGTAGTTCAATATTCCCTAGTGTGTAACTGTGCCTGAAGGCCTTCCCCAGTGTTTTACTATGCCTCATATCCTTCCCCAAAGAATCTTGTGTCTCAGGGTTTCCCCAGACTGTTACTGCGGATTAAAACCTTCCTCATGTGTAACTGCCACTCATGGAATTCCACAAAGTTTTAGTATGTCTCAGAATCCTCCCTGAGGAGTTAACCATGGATTAGATACTTCCCCAGAGTGATTCTATGGCTCAGACAAATCCCCACAGCATGACTCACAACTTTTGAGAGGCTGTGAGTTGGCTCAGAACTTTCCACAGATTTTTCCTGTGTTGGATCAAATTCTCTAAAGTATTACAACTCCTGAGATCCATTCTCAGAGTTTTCTGTGCTAGGAGCCTTCCCCAGAATGTCAGTGTGTATCAGAACTTCCTCTGGAGTGTAACTGTGTCTCCCCACCTCACCCAGGGTGTTTCTATGGCTGCCCACATTCCCAGAAAGTGTTTCTGTGGTGAAGGGCCTTTCACTGAGAGCTTATGTGCTTCTGGCTTTCCCCACATTGTGGTTATTGCTCACAACTTTCCCCAGAGCGCTAAGGTATCTCAATGCATTCCACAGAGGTGTAGAGTGTCTCAGAGGTTTTCCCAAAGATTATCTGTGTCTCAATACTTTTCCCAGGTTGTACTTTGACTAAGAGCCTTCCACAGAATGTTGCTATGAAGCAGGGCTTTGCTCAGGCTTTGATTGTGATGAAAACCTTCCTTAGAGCATGACTGTCATTCAGTGCTTTATGAGTGTTGCTATGGTTCAGAGCCTTCCCCAGAGTGTTTGAAGATCAGTTTTCTCCACAGAGTGATTCTATTTCTCAGAACCATATCCATAGCCTGACTGTGGCTCAGAAATTTGAAGAGAGTGTCACTGTGGATCTAAACCTTCCAGAGTGTTACTGTGGCTCAGTGCTTTCTCCAGGGTTTCAGGTCTTTCCCTAGAGTGTTTCTTTGGCATAGAACCATCAACAGAGTTTGTAGTGACTAGAGTCTTCCCAAAAGTTCAACTGAGGCTCTGTCCTTCTCTGGTTGTAAAGGTGGAGCAGAGCCATCCCCAGTGGCTGACTTTAGCTCAGTACTTTTGCTAGAGTGTAACTCTGACTTAAGGTCTTTCACAGCATGTTGCTATGCTAAAACTTTCCCCAGAGTGTTACTGGGGATCAGGTTTTTCCTCAGAGTGCTTCTATGGCTCACAACCCTCTCCATAGCATGAATGTGGCTCAGAACTTTCAAAAAGTGCAACTGTGGCTCAGGACCTTTCAGAGAGTGTATGTCTCAGGGTATTACCCAGAGTTTTACTGTGGCTCACTCTCAGGGCCTTTCTCAGAGTGGAACTGTGTCTCAGAACCTGTCCCTGAGAATTAATGTCATTCAGATTCTTCCCCACAGTGTTTCTATAGCTCAGAACAATCCCCATAGTGTGATCATGTTTTAGAATGTTCAAGACAGAGTGAATGTTCTGCAGAAACATCCCCAAGTGTGACTGGGGCTCAGAACTTTTGAGAGAATATGATTGTGGCTCAGAGCCTTGCAAAGAATGCGACTTTGTTTCTTTACTTTCTCCAAAGTGTTACTATGGCTCAGAACTTGCCCCTGAGTGTTAGTGTGGCTCAATGCTTTCCCTGGAGTGTTGCTAGAATCAGAACCTTGAAAAGGGTCTTACTGGGGCTAAAGGCTTCACCAGACTCTTGCTCATTCCCAAGCATTCCCCAAAGTATAAGTGTGGCTCACAGTTTCCCCAGATAGTTACTACATGTCACAACCTACCTCAGAGTTATACTGGAGCTCAAGGTCTTCACAAGACTCTTACTCATGCTCAAGCCTTCCCCAAAGAGTTATTGCCTCTCAAGGATTTCCCGGCATGTTCCTGTGTCTCAGGGCTTTCACCACAGTGTTACTGAAACTCAGGTCCTCCCTTAGTTTTTTTTTTTTCCAGGCTCAGAACACAGCCAGAGTGACACGTTGGCTCAGAACTTTCCCTGCAATGTCACTTTGGTTCAGGGATTTCCCCAGAGTGTGAATATGGTGCTGGGTCTTCCCCAGAGTTTTTCTCTAGCTCAAAAACTTTGCCAAAATGCTAGTGTTGCTCTCAGCCTTCCCCAGACTATTACTATGGCTCAGAACTTTCCCCATAGCAGGATTGGGGCTCAGAATTTTGTAGAATACTACTGTAGTTCAGATCCTTCCCCAGAGTATTCCTTGGTTCACAGATTTACAAACAATGTTCCTGTGTCTCCAAAATTTCCCAGAATGATAACATATCTCAAAGATTCCCAAGAGTCTTACTAAGGCTCAGAACATTGCCTAGAGTCAGAGTGGGGCTTAAGGCCTTTTACTGAGACTTAATGTCTCTCGTGGACTACCCTAGACTGTTACTGTGGCTCAAGGCCTTCTCTAGAAAATTCACTGTGGCTCAGAGCCTTCCACAGGGTTATTCTTGTGGCTCAGGGCCTTCTCCTGAATGTTAGTATGGCTCAGAACCTTTGGAAGAGCCTTAGTGTGGCTTACGGCATTCCTCAGAATTATACTATTTTCCAGTGCTTTCCCCAGGCTGTTAGTACTTCTCCAAACCTTCCCAAGACTGTTTGTGTGCCTCAATGCTATCTCCATCGTGTTACTATTGCTTAGAATGTTCCCTGTGCCATATCGGAGCTCAGGCCTTCTCCACAGTCTTACTCTGAAACCTTCCCCAAAGTGTTATTGTGGCTCAAGGACTTGCCCAGTGGCTCAGAAATTTCCCTTGAGAATTATGGTGCATCACATTCTTCCCCAGGGTGGTTTTGTGCCTCACAATAGTCCCATAGTATGACTGTGGCCAAAAACTTTCCAGAGACACTGACTATGGCTCAGAATCTTCCACAGATTGTTCCTGTGGTGGAAGGAATTTTCTATAGTGTTACTAGGTCCCAGATCTTTTTTCGTTTTTTTGTGTGTTCAGAGCTTTCCCCAGAATGTCAAGGTGTGTCCAAACTTTCTCTAATCTGTAACTGTGCCTCAAGGCCTTGCCCAGGGAGTTCCATTTGTTGTCAACATTCCAGGGCAGTGTTCCTGTGGTGAAGGGCTTTTTTCTGAGAAGTTATGTGCATCATGCCTTGCTCACATTGTTGTTATTGCTCACAACTTTCCCCAGAGTTCTTTGTACCTGTGTGCATTCCACAGAGGGACAGTTATTCGGGGCCTTCCCCATTCAGGTTCTATTGCTCTCGACCCTTCCAGGGGACTGCCTGAGACTCAGATTCTTCCCCAAAAGGACTGTATGCCTCAGATCTACACCCATGCTCTCTCACTGGATGTTGCTCAGCAATTTCCAGACATTGTGACTGTAGATCAGAACATTGCACAGAGTGTTTTTGTGGTTCAGGGTTTTCAGCAGAGTCTCATGATATCTTTGAGACATTCCCATAGTTGCTGTGAATCTGACAAGATGCCATAATGTGTACTGTGCCTCCAGGCCTCTCTACTGTGTGACCAGAACTCAGATCTTTCCTCTTCATGGTACTGTATCTCACGGTCTTCCCCAGAGAGTTAATATGACTGAAGGTCTCCCTCATGTGTTACTGTGGCTGAGTGAATTCCCTGGCCTTTGTG
>PVKS010049340.1:0-12027 GCA_004027875.1 Aplodontia rufa
ATACTCATTCTGAAAGATTTTCTGCCAATTAAGTTCTTTCATTGTCGTGTTACATGAGTCATCATAATTTATCATTCATACTAAAGAATTCTGGTCGTTCTGAGAAGAAAAATGCACAAAGGTTAACTGATGGATACCTGTTCAGATGTTCTTAATTGTTCCTGGCCTCCTACCATGTAAGTAGAATACTTGGAAAGGGAGAGAATACTGCCACATCGTATCACTAAAGCTGGTACCATTTAGTCCCCTGATCCTCTCTCAGGCACAGTCTGTGTCCTGTGTGACTCCTGGTCAGCAACAGTCTGCGGCTGCTCATATTTGAAAGCTCTCTGTGGCCTTAGTGATCACATCGTGGAGGTTTCAGGGACTAATATTGGTTTAGCATTAAAATATTTTATTCTGTTCCCAGAGTCCTTGTTACTTCACTTTTTTGACACAAAGAAGAAATATAAAGAAATAATTCTAGTACAAAGCACTCTAGATAAGTAATCAGAAGGGCAGATATTTTAAATAGCTCCCACATGTATCTCATAAGAGGAGAAACCATTTTCTGAATACAGGTAAAGGTTTAGAATCCCTAGCCAGAAAATCCAAAATCTGAAACATTCCAAAATCCAAAACATTTTAAATGTATAATTTCAGCCATAAGTCAAAAATCCCACACCAGACTTCAGGTGATGGGTCCTGATCAAATGTAGGTAATTTAAAAATACTGTATAAAATTAACTTCAGACAATGTAGACATGATGCATGTGAAACATAAATGAATTTCATGTTTGGACTTGGTTCCCATGTGCAACATATTTCATTATATATATATATATATGTGAGTATTCCAAAATGATACAAAAAAATGAAATCTGAAATACTTCTGATCTTAATTATTTAAAATAAGGAGTAGCAACCTCTATTTGATACCAAGAATGACATTTTCCTGGTATATCTGTAGACACTAATGCTCCTCTACCCAGTAAACATCACTAATAAATAGTAGCAGCATATCCCTACTACTGAATGAACCTCAGAAGCATTATATCAGTAGTTCTCCAGCTTCCCCACACGGACAAGAGCCAAGCTGACTAAAACTTCCTCCTACCCGCCACATATTCTTATTCTCCACACATTTAATATCTTGTCTCTTTCTGATTATTCATTGAATTATGATCTGCTTATGCGTCAACACAAAATGCCCAATTGTTTGTTCTACCTTACAGTAGCCATTTTAAACAGTTCCTGTTTTCAGAAGCCACTTCTTCAAATATGACAACGTGATGTTTGAACATAGTTGCTTTGGAAAGCTAACCATCCCCGTTTACCTCTTCACTGTTACCTTCTGTTTTGAAAGATGTGAAAGAGGAGAAAAAGAAGTAGTACCTCACCTTTCTAATCTGCCTGCTTTCTGTGATTTCTTTCTCCCGAGAGTTCCAGAACCCTTTCTCTGTTAAACATACATGGAACTGTGAGGTAAATGCTCACACATGGATATGCTTATTTAATTCTCAAAACAGCTTTTAAAGGTCACTGCTATTATACCCTTCTTATGCAGATGAGAAAATTAAAAGCTTTTAATGAACAAAATATTTTGCCAAAAAAAAAAAATCACAAAGCTAGCCAAGTAATGGTAACAGGATTTCAACCTAGAAAGTTTGTCTCTAATATTTTCAAGCAACACATCTCCCTCCAATTACCAAGTAGAGTCCATTTTGCTTCTTACTGGAACATTTACTGCCTGGCACACAATAGAGCCACAAACAGTAAATGAGACTGCGACCAAGACAGAAAAGCTCGTATTACTCAGTCTTTTAGAATCTGAAGCTTCTACCCCAGCTACAGGGCCGCTCTATTACCCACTGTGTAGAGATCATGCTCTGTAGCCACAGATGGATCTGTCTCACGGGGCTCTTTATGGTCCTTTGGCAACTAAATCCCTTTCTGTGTCCAAGGAAGACAGGATATTCTCCTATCTCTTCTCATCTTGCATTTAATGCCCTTTTTGTAGATTTAACCCATTTTATACTCTAGATCAGCACTGCTCACGACTGGATTTTAGCATACATTTTGCTGGTTTTATTCCAGCAGTGAAACCATGAATACCGCTTTGTCCTTATGTTTTCCGTTGGGTCTGAAATTTTCCTGATAGCGGCCAGTGCAACAGTGACAACTGTGGCACCACCACCAGATCAGACCTATCGCTCATTTATCTATAAGTTTGGTTCCATTTCAGCACATCCATAAACACATAAAAGAAAACAATCTAGGCTGATGCAGTTGTATTTTGACATCATAGCAGATCTAACCAAATGTTAATTTAAATTAACATTTTAATGCTAAGACTTCAGAGAATGAAACTAGCCTCATAGATATTAACATGCTTTATAATATGGTAATACAATTGTGATAAGGGTAAAAAGACTATTATTAGTAGAGTAAGAAACAAAATAATTCATCATGTATAGGTAATATTGATTACCTGAATTATAATTATAATTTTTATGATCTGCATGTCCTTTTAGTTCTCATCACTAAAACATCCCCATTCTACTTTCTAGGAAACAAGTTGGAGAGTTGAATGATATTTAAAATCACTATGAAAAGCCTCATGTAGCTTTGAAAACCCAAAATTCCTAGTACCTTTCATTTGTGGTGGAAAATTTTCATTCATTTATTGCTTTGCTATGGCATGGGATCAATGAAGGAAGTGACACTGGATTTCATAATTGGGGATTTTAGTTTGAGTTCCATATATACATTTACTCCAATTTGAGTGTGTCCTGGACTACTCAAATTCAGGCTACCATTCAGGAGTCTACAGATAATATAGAATGAATGGACACCATTAATAGTCAATCTTTAACAGTAGCTAACATCTAAAGTATCAGATCTCTCTATAGAGCAGCCCTATAGCCGGGGTAGAGGTTTCAAATGATTATAAAAGACTGAATAATACAAGTCTTTCTGTCTTCATTGCAGTCTCATTTACTGTTTGTGGCTCTATTGTGTGCCAGGTAGTAAATGTTCCAGTAAGAAGCAAAATGGACTGTACATGGTAATTGGAGGGAGATGTGTTGCTTGAAAATATTAGAGACAAACTTTCTAGGTTGAAATCCTGTCAGGGTGAGACGATCCTATAGAGACTCCTGAAAAATATATTTACAAGATTGTACCTAGATAAGACTAACAAAGAAAGAGTTGCTATTATCAAAAATGTAAGGGAATCAAGGATCTATCTAAGTTTGGCTAGGACTTCTTCATCTGTGGGGATCCAATTTATGTTTGGCATGAATGACTTATGTTGCCAATCACCTGACTTTACAGAAAAAGCAGAGAATGGCATCAGATTTGTGCCATCTGGTATTATTGTTCCTTTTTAAGGACTAAAATTAAAATGTATGAAGGAAAACAATGAAGATTGTAGTTTGGGGAAAATGAAAAACACATTTTGATGTTTATTCCACTGGTCTCACGAGGCTAACTTTGAAACAAACTAAGCGATTCAGTAGATTAAAAGCTAGCATTAAAATAAAGAAATAGAGAAAGGAATCAAGTATTTAGACATGGAAATATACAGATCTTCAACTTCAGTTTGTACAGCTGTTTGTTTTTAAAGCATAGAACTGTTCACTAAAATAGAGTTATAATCAAAAGTATCATAGAAACCCATGAAATTCTTCTTCTAAAATGACTCCATTTTCTTGGCCCAGTCTCAAATCATTCTGATCACATTAGTTTTTCTTGGATAATTTTATTTGGTTGGATTATCTAATCAATTTTGCCATCTCACTTCTAGAATAAAATTTAGAATTTTCACAATTCGATGACTTTTTAATGCCCATAATATTGTTTATAAAAATTGAAGGTCAAGAACATTTTCATAATTGCTTAATTTGAAGGTTTGGTTATTTTGTTTTGTTTTTGTCCTGTAAAGAACTATGAGTTCCAATTTTGGCAAATCTACGAAAATTTTCTGATAACCAAAGAGAATACTTTCTCTTTTCCCTATCTTCCTAGATTTTTATAATATAACAAGGCAGACATGTAGATTCCCCCAAATGCGTGCATTGAAATGCCCCAATATGGTTGCGTTAGTAGATGGGACCTTTGGAGTTGATTATGAATTATGAATTTCCCATGAGTTAGATTAGTGACCTTATAAAAGAGGATCAAGAGAACTTGGTTGTCACTTTTGTGAACATAATGAAAAGTTGAACCAGAAAATGATCCCTTTACAAACACTAAGCCTGTCCACACTATGATCTAGGACTTCCCAGCCTCCAGAACCATGAGGGAAAATTTTTCTCTTGTTTGTAGGCCACTCAGATTCATGGTATTTTGTTATAGCAACTCAAACAGACCAAAAAATCTATGGAAGGATAAAACAACAAATTTTAAGTACTAAAATCTGAAGTTGTATTCAAATTTTCTGTGGGGATGTTTGAAGAATCCGATACAATTTTGAAGAGAAGACTCATGGGAAAAGTTGGAAATGATACTTACTTACATGCTTCTAAATAATTAATCATTTATTTATAGTAAATATGAAGGGAAAATACCTTTTTCTAAACAATTTTAGATGGGAAAAAAAGTACATTAAACCTCCCATTGAGACTAGAGTAGACAAAATCTCAGACAAAGACAAATAAAACACAAGATTGCTCACCTCACTCCTTAACGGTTTAAAAAGAGAATCAGGGAAGTTAATGGAGGTCTTTCAAAAGTGAGTTTACAAGTATTCAATTTAATTCTGATTAATTTTGAATACAACATATATAGCTGTTAGTAACTTTGAAGCATGAACATGAACAATATTTTTTAAATAAAAGAAAATATTGGTTTTAGCATTGACCATATACTCAAAATATTTTTTCATAATTGTTATTTGAAAAAAGTTTATTCTACCTAAAAACTCATTAATTATTTCTAAGGTTCATCTCTCAAAAACTGAACACACACATCCAAACTACAACAGGAGTTCTTTCATTAGAAATATTTCCTAAATGTCCTAATAAGCTTTTAAAAGGTTAAATTAGTTACTTTGATACCGTAAACATAGCATTTCATGAATCTAGAAATAAAAATGAAGTGGATGGATAGTAAACTTTCAGTGATAATCCAAGAAAAAATGTATAATTTAAGCATACCTTATTAATAATAATATTCTAAATTTATGAAATTATGGAAAAGAGGTCACAAGTTGATTGTACATTTGATTTTATTTTCTTTTTAAAAATACCAAACGAGAGGATATACAAAGAAATAAGTTCATGATTTCAAAGTGTAGTTGATTAATTAAAATATTAATAATGGTATGATTAATGGGGTGTCTCTGTGTACCCCTGTGTGCCTGTAGCTGTATCAGATACTACATTTAACTTTTTAGAAGCATGAGAGACATACGTCAAAAATTAAAACAACTGGATTTAATAGAAGTAAAAGATATCATATTGATAGTTATCAAGACGAATGTATTAAATTCTTCTTTGTCTTGCCATAGCTGAAAAACAGACTGTGCTGTTAGAAACAACACAACACTTCAGATATTTCAAACAGCCTTAGTGTTAACAGAGGCCAAAGCAAACATGAACTTAGGGGATAGCCAATGCCAGAGTTTTAAATCCTATTAAAAAGAAAACAATGGTGTTGAAAATTCCATTGTGAGAGATACAATGATACATTTAGTTGTCTTTATTTCATAATTTGTAATTAAATTGGAATTATCAGCATATATTTTGACTTCCAAACAATCTGTTAAATATTACAAAAACTAGAAGTGCCAATCATTGCAAACAAAATCAGTTACATGGGCATTATTTCCAGGAAAATAATTTTGATTGCTTTAATTATACCCAACTTTGCTTGTAAGACCAACATTACATGGCAAGAGTCCCTTCAACTTGCCTTCCTTTCATTTATAAAACAGTGTACATAAGCAACCATTTCATTTGCTTAGGATTTTAAACTCAGTCCTGAGTCCCTTGGAATATAATCCCCTTTACTGGAAATTTCATTAGAGTAAATCCTTCACTTTCCAAATATTGGCCAGATAAACTTTATTCCCTCCCTTTACTTTCTTTCTCTTTAGTTCCACACACTGAAGATTACAGTTTTTAGCAGTTTAATGAAAAAAAAATTATATTCTAACAACCACTTGGAATCTATTGTCATTTCTTTACTCCTTTCATCTATGATTTCCAACCCTATTTTGATAGGTGATCCAGGTGGGAAAGCTGATTAAAAACATATCCTTCCTTCAAGAGATTTTAATTCTGTATCCCTGGGGTGTGGTCTGAATCTCAGTATTTTAAATGAATTTCCCAAGGAATTCTAATGTGTATAGAGAATTGAAAAGTACTCCTTCACTGGGACTTACAATGAAAAGCTGAAGCAAAACTGGAGCTGGCTGCCTAGTAACCAACCAGGAAGCTCTGAGACTCCTTTTTGTCAATCACCATGTTCGGAACCTCTTCTCAGCAAACCAAGCATCCTAGGCTACATGAAATAGACTAGGACAGTGCTTCTGAACTGGTGTGTGCAGAAGTCACTTGATCAGCTTATGAAAATGTTAATTCTGATTCAGTGGGTCCACACAGGACCTGAGATCATCATTTTTTGAACAGTTCCTACAGGATTTTGTAGCTGTGTTCCACAGACCACACTTTCTGTAGCAAGTATTTTAGGGTCAATCTGGTTCCATAACACAAGTGTGGTCAAGTTACTACCAAAAGCTATTTAAAACATAATACAATTACAGAGATCTTCAATGTTTAATTATTTATAATAGTGAAAATTTAGAGGGGAAACTATTAAACCCTTTTCAAAATAATTTTTAACCACATGGGAAAAATCAATAAAATATAAAAAGAACAGTGAAATATAAAATTATAATTTTATACATTATATAAAATATAAAGAGACAGCTAAATTGCACTAAAATACACAGAAATAGACTGGAAAAATGATCCTGTATGATTACAGCAATTACAGTATGTTATATAATTTTGAGAAAGTATTTTTATTTTGCTTTCTCATTGGTATACTTAGACTTTATAAAAAAGATTTTAAAACCTATTAAGCAAAATAGTGTATAATATTGGATAACATATTTCTTTCCGAATTTTGTATCAAGCAACATCTTTAAAATTTAACCCCCTTTAGTTAAATGCTGTCATTGGTTTTATCCAAATTATCTTAATAGATACTGATATGCATCTTTTATATAACTACTTAAGATGAATTTCTTGGGCTCGTTATTCACTGTACATATGCAGAGTAGTTTCATCTTTGGCTTCTTCCAAAAGTAAAATAGTCTATTTCAACTTCAAAAGAAACGGATATTGGGGCTGGAGCAGTTGCTTGGTGGTTAGGGCGCTTGCCTGGCATGAGCAATTACACGGGTTCAAACCCCAGCACCCACATACACAACTCTCAGAACAACAAAAGCCTTGTGGAAAAACTCAATAAAAGTTGATTCTGTTTCTCTCTCTCTCTCTCTCTCTCACTGTCCTCCCTCTTTAAAAAAAAAAAAAAAAAGAAATGGATATTGAAAACAGTGAACCTCATAAATTTTGAGAACCCTAGTCTCTTGTTTTTTTTCAGAAACCTTCATGAAACATAGAAGCAAAATCATAAGCAATAAAGGACAACCAAATATGTATGATAACAGATTTGATAAAATTGTACTTAGTCAATCAATGCAAGTTGGTTTAGTGTATTGTATTTTAAAAAAATAATAAATTGATGTAATTCATTCTGGAATAGGCTCTAATAAGACAAAGTCCCTTATACTATGATACATTGTTTATAATATTTAAGAAAAAGCCTACAATCCAACCTGCATGCACCAGTGTCAAAGTCTCCTCAAAATCCTTCACCTCAACCACTAAGGATTCATTCAACAAAATAGAACGGAAGCTCCCTAGGGAATCACCCTTATAGAAAATAAATCATCAAGACTTTGCATTATTTAGATCCATCTGAAAGACATGCACAACGATGTGTAATAGATGAGAACTCAGTAAACTTTTCACTTGAAAATAAGTCTTTCTAAGCAAATAAGGAGAGAGCAACTAACCCTCTTAGGTCCCCACTCAGGTCAGTGGGTGTGATTCAGACTTGTTCAAATTAGATAAAAAACCATTGTTAGTACTAGGGAGGAGGAGGCAGCCAGAAATGAGGGGGAAGGGAGGCTAGGAGAAGGTGGTAGTACAGGTAGATATGATCACAGCATAAAATAGATTTGTACAGAAATGAGACATTGCAATCCATCAATGTGTACAATATGAGTTATTTATTTCAAAAAAGGAAACTGCTGATGAGCTAATGAGAAAAAATAAACATTAAAATGGGTTACATAGTAAAGAAAAGAAAAGTAAAAAAAAAAAAAAGATAAAATCCATTCTTGAGCAATCGATGCCTAAGAATCTCCTTTTACGGAAACGTTAAGACTGTAGTCAAACCTGCTGTTGTGCATCTGCCAGACTGAGTATTTATCAACTCAGTTTTAATCAGTTCTTTCATACCACTAATTGTCCTTTTACCCTGCTGCCTACAACTATGCCATCCAATACTGTGGTAAACTAATGCTCTATCTTGATTGCAAAAAAAATCACCTGGTCAACTTTTAAAAAATGTACGATGCTAGACCCTACTTAGAAAATCTGAATCAATCTCTGAAGATGGAGCCAGGACATGAGTATCATTTTTGGTTTTTGTTTTGTTTTTGCTTCTTTGTAATTTTTTGTTTATTTTTTATTTTTCATATTTTTCAACTCTCCAGGAAATTGTAATGTGAAGTAAGGGTTGAGATCTCCAGGGGTAACCTTCCATCTTGACTCACACTGCTTTGAACAAAATAAAGCACCTTGGGATATTACCTTTTTCATAGTGTAAAATAAAGTAATGGAATTTCAGGTACTGATTATGGCTCACAGAGAAGGAAGATTACCAGAAAGAAAACAAAAACACAATTTAGACATTATTAGAGCCTCCTGGGGGTGTCTGAACTTGGGCAAAACAAGTGGCACACTGCTTACCTATTTGGAATACTAATTCTCACTTTTATTAGTATTCTGGGATTTTTAAGCATCTATCCAATAAGTATGTGCCTGTCTATTCTATCTAATATTTTCAGACAGACTGGACCTCTGGCTATGTAGGATGTCTAAGACTTGGGCTAGAGTGAATATTTTTATAGTATTTGCAACATGCATTACACCAATTTCCAATAAAATTGATCAGGTTGTCATCATGAGCATCTTATCCATGCCAGGTATTTGCCTCTGTCCTTACTGTCAAATCTAACCCAGAAACCCTACAAACTCCTACTAAACACCCCAAAGCAATCTAATTCTTTTCACTTGCCCTTATGTTCACACTGGCCTTACAAAAGGTACAATTTTTCTTTTCAATTTGACTTCATATTTTACCACATTAATGGTACCAGATAAAATATAGGACGTCCAGTTTTTGTTTTTGTTTTTCTGAGTTTTAAATAAAGAATAAATAATTTGGGACATAATTATGCTACAAAATATTTCTTTGTTTTTCTGATATTTAAATTTAATTGGGCATCCAGTTTGGGGTGTTCTTGTTTTCTGTTTTGCTAAATCTGGTAATCATATATCAAATATATCCTGAAACGTGGCAGGCATTTGGGAAATTTGCTTGGCATTGGAATGAGGTAGATGAAACCTAAGTAGTTTCATGTCCCAAATTCAACTTACAATGAAATCAAAAAGAGTTAAATCCCAATGTCTGAGCTTTTAAGTGAAGACATAATGGGAAAATGGATAATCAAACAATCCTGATGGAAATCAGTCTGAGTCCACATTTAAAAAAATCAAACAAAGGGACTGGAGCAGTTGCTCAGTGGTTACAGCACTTCCTTGGCATGTGTGAGGTTGCGGGTTTGAACCCCAGCAGCATATACACAACACAGTATCAGAGCAGTGAAAGACACATGAAAAACTAAAGAAAACTGATTCTGTCTCTCTCTCTGTCTCACTGTCCCTCTCTCTTTTACAGAAAATCAAAGAAAACTTTGATTTTGAGAATGTACTTATCAGCACAACAGGTCTTTGTAAAGGTTCTCACAAATTACTTTTACTTTCAGTAAAAAAAAATTTTTTTTGCAGAAGTCATCTGTTAATCCATGAGAATTACTTTTAAAATTAAGACAAAAGGAAAATAAGACCATGAAGATAACATTCCACTTGTTTCAACTTATTTACTACGTGGACACAGAATGAGAAACTAGGTCTTCAATCATCTCAAGCCCATGGTTCTTAGTTGGTTTTTTTTTTTTTAAAAAACTTGTCTAACAATTAGGTGTTTAGGCCTAAAAGTGTTTTCATTTTTACATTTTATCCCTATAATTTCAGCTTTGTCTTTTTTTTTTTTTTTTCAAGAGAGAAAGGGACAGTAAGAGAGACTTTTTTGATCTTCTGTCACTTCGTTGTGTATGCGGTGCTGGGATTTGAACCTGCACACTCGTGCGTGCCAAGCAAGTACTGTAACCACTGAGCCACTTCTCCAACCCCTCAGCTCTGTCTTTTAAAGAGAGATAGAGATTCCCAAGATTTGAAGTTCCATGATGGCATGAAATCAAGTCTTTAATTGTCTTCCATCTCCTCCCCTTCTTGCTACAGGTCCCCTGCCCACTCAGCAAGCACTATGGTGGATTGCACTGCATGTTTACAGCACAGTAGAGGAGAGAAATTTTAGTGTGTCCATACTTTACAATTAGATAAGAATGCAGAGATACCATGCCAGGAATAGCCACCCATGGGCACATAGCCAGCTGTGCAAAGGACACAAGTGTCATCTAAAAAAACAAAATCCCCAGAAGCTTCATACATGCCTAGCAAAAAATTTGTATAAAAATACAGCACAGTTTGTAGTAGGAGCACAAACAAAATAAACCAAAACTGAAAATGCTAACATACAAGAATATAATACAAAAATAATATGTAATTCATATACTGAAAAAATAATTGAATTTCGTGTAGCTATAATAAGATGACCATAATGTTGAAAAAAGATAACCAAGATACATAATATAATTCCACTCAGATCTGAAAGGTAAACTGGGCATGGTGGCACACTCCTATAATCCCAGTGTCTTGGGAGGCTGAGGCAGGAGGATTGCAAGTTTAAAGCCAGCCCTAGCAACTTTGTGAGGATCTAAGCAACTTAGTAAGACCCTGTCTCAAAATAAGAACTAAAAATGGGCTGGGGATGTGACTCAGTATTTAAGCGCTCTTACGTTAAAATGCTGTTACAAGAAAAGCAAATAAATAAATCTCAAAAGTATATAAAAGAAACAATGTAATATATGTTTATTAATAATGTAATAAAGCCAGCCATTTGGAGGCAAGGAACAAAAACTACAAAATACAGAAAACATTTCACTTTTTACAGAAGGAACATAATGAAACTAGAGAAAAAAATAGCAGACCCCAAGATAATGGAAGTGGCCTCATTATTAATGGAGGTGGTAATCTCTCTATCATGATTCTTTGTACCAGCTGTGTACTTTATCAGTACTTTAATACTGTATCAATATTCATTATAAAAATTAATAATAATAATAGACAACTTCTTCTTTCCAGGGACATTATTCCTTTTGAAAACAATTTTAAGATTATTTTTGTAAATATGTCCACATCAGGCATTCTATAATTTTATTTATTTATACTGTTTTCATCCACATCAGAAAACATCCAGGAATAAAAATTATTTTAAAGGTCAGTGGCCAGTTAAATTTTTTCAAAGGTCTCAGAAAGTGAGTTTGGTAGAGTGGTTGGGTGGTAACTAAATGAACTATAAAAGTTAAGGGGGTCAAAATATTACATGGAGATGTGACAGCCTCTTCAACAAATGGTGCTGGACAAACTGGTCCTCCACCTGCAGAAAGTTGAAATTAGACCCATATCTTTCTCCTTGCACAAGAATCAAATCAAAATGGATCAAGGAGCTTGGTATCAAACCAGCTACGTTGCAACTGATAGAAGAAAAAATTGGTCCAACACT
>PVKS010049341.1:0-12030 GCA_004027875.1 Aplodontia rufa
TAAGCAACCCTGTCTCTGGAAAGCCTTCCCTAACTCCATCCTCCCATCTCAGTCCGGGTGAGGAGCCCCTCCTGGGAGCCCCACCCTGAGCCTAGCAGGAATGCCAGCACTTACCTGTTGATCATCTACTGCAATAGACTGCCTGATTCAGGAGCCCAGCATTTTACCAGGGGGGTTGACAGTAGTGCTCAGTACGTATTTGTTGGATACAAGTTCTTTGGACAAATTCCAGGAGTGGGTTTTAAAATGTGTAACCCCACATTGTACTACTATGGACTAATAAATGGATTTTCCAGAGCTGTATTGATTCATAGTGCCATCCACAAAGCCAGAGTATCAGTTCAACTAAGTTTTCCAAAACCATTTTTTGAATATTTACTCTCATGTGATATACCAGAAGAATGGTATTCTAGCATATAAATATGTCATCATTTGGAGTAGTATATTGTCTGAGTTGATGAAATTATTCTATATCTGCATTGTCCAATGTGTAGCCATTGGCCACATGTGGCTATTGATATTTGAGTTTTCTTAGCCTTTTTTTTTTTTTTTTTTAACTTTTTTCTTTTGCAATGCTGGGGATCTAACCCAGGGCCTGGGGCATGCTAGGCGAGTGCTCTATCTGTGAGCCAAACCCCCACCCTACTATGTGAGCTATTGAGTATTTGAAATGTGATTAACCTGACTCAGAAGCTGAATTTTTCATTTCCTTTTAGTTAACTTAAATTGAAATGTAAATATAGACAAACCAACTCTAGAAAGAAAAAGGACTCATCCAGCAGATGTAATTGCTACATTCTGGATCTTGTCTAGGGTTCTAAATGCTAGTGGTATAAACTAACATCACTAAGGTGTGACCAGTTCACAAATGCTATCATTATTCTAGTAAGTCAGCACCACCTATTTTGGGAACCATTTTTGAAAAACAGGTGCTTGGGTCAGGAGAGTAATACCTCACATCAGGAATACAACCAAAATGTCTCAGCAGGGAGACTGAGGTGAAGTGGGAAATGTTACTCACTTTGCATTTTATCCGAAGTCGTGCACTTAGCTACTCCAAAGGAGCCCAGAAGCGTAGCGCTTTCAGAGAGGCATCTGCTGGACTTGTTTTTCCACATAAACTGCCAAACTTGTTTTGATTAGAGAGGAAGTGAAGCAACTTTTCAGAGAAGGAGCTCAGCATCTGGATCTAGTCAGCGGGCGAGGGATCTGACCGGGCCTTTTACCTTTTACCTTCTACTTGTGAATTTAGGTCGTGATTCATGGGCAAAACTTTTCCCTTCTAAAATGTTCCTTTTTTAGATTTCAAACCCCAAATTTTACACACACACACACACACACACACACACACACTCAATTATATATATTTAACCAGTGGTTTTGATTCTCCAAATAATTTGTATGCTCTTAAAATAGATTTTTATTTAAAATTGTACAATTCTTTGCACACAGGAAACTTGAAACGGATAAATATACCGAGTTGAATTAGATGAATCTTGCGGGATAAGGCTTTGTGACCTACTCCTGGGAGTTTTTTGTTAAGCAGATGACGACGGGGGAGGGATTTAAATCTCTTTATTCGACTTGTTGGCGGTGTGCCAGAGCGGTAACCTGGCATACATTGTACGGAAAAGTCTAGTTTTAGTGTTTAATATGAACATGTCGTACCCTCGGAATCTGGATAAGCGTTGTCCGCTAAGAAATCTGGGTGCTGGAGCGAGTACTTGTTGCTGACCCAGCAGGCCTGTACACAGGACGATGGGAAACTTGGGGTCTCCCAGGCCTTCCCTTCGTAAGGGAACTAAAGCCGCCGTTATGAGGCCCTTCAGTCCTGCCCAAAGTGTTCCCACAGGATGTCTATGCGACCTCACGGGAAAAAACTACCTGTGGACACACCGGCCCACCCAAGCTCGTCCCTAGCACGCTATACTTGCTGCGCGTCCCCAGCGCGCGCTCTGACCGGACCTGCCGGCTCCGGTGCACGCCGCGGAGCGAACCACCGCACCAGCCCCGAGGGGTGCAGGCGGGGCTGCAGCGGCTTGCTCCGGCCTCGGGACCTTTCTTCTCCGCTGCCGTCCCTCCCATCCCTGGGCGGGGGTTGTGAGTGACGGGGCCCGCCGCGAGGGCCTCGGGGACCCTGCGTAGGCGAACTCTACCCCTGCCCGGCGCGGGGGTGGTAGCGGCCGGTTTGAGGCTTTCCCGGCCCCGCTGCCGGCGCAAAGGCGTCGGGCTCTGGTTGGGGGCGGGCCGCCGCCGCGGCGGGAGGAGGGACAAAGGGGTGGGTCCCGGGGTTCTGTACCCGGGCGGCCGGGGCTGCAGGTCGGAGAACTGACCCGCAGCCAGGAGGAGAAGCGGGAGTCGAGACTGCGCCCACGCTGGACCTGCGCCGAGATGCCGGTGCGCGGAGACCGCGGGTTTCCACCCCGGCGGGAGCTGTCAGGTTGGCTGCGTGTAAGTCCCCTCTTGCGCCGCACAGTCCGGAGAGGGGTCGGGAGCATGAGCCAGGGAGCGCGTGGTGGGCTCTGCTCAAGGGTTTCTCCGAATTTGTCCCCTTTGCGCGGGAGAAAGTTGGGATTCTCCCACCAGCCGGACAGGGAGAGCAGGGAAGGGTAGATTTCTCCGGACCAAGTTGTGACTCTTGGCCTCCAGGCACCCTGGGCTCTTTTCTTTACTCTGTAATGTTACTTGGGTTTGAGATTAAGTCGTAGATGGAGGAAACGTCTTGAACCCAGCGTACTGGGTTTCTTTCTGCTACTACTGCCTGTTGTCTCCTACCCTTTTCCTGTGTTTTCCTTCTGTTTCAAGGCACGCGTACTTAGTGCAAAGTTACGAGGATGGGTACAGCAGAGGAACTGACAACTAGCTGGGGACCAAACTCCTCATTTTCCTTTTCAACCAGCCGCCTCCGCATTACAAAAGTTCCTTTCAGAAGGGAATGGAGATGGGGTTTTGGAAGAAGCCACAAGGGAGTGATGAATGCTTTGTACTCTCCTATTATCTTACCTGTCACCAGTTCCTTTATTTTATGTCTTCATTTGTCAAGTTTTCCCTTTTCACACAGTAGTTTATTTTAAGTTATAAATAATAGGGATTTCAACCACGGAGTTTTAACATTCTTGAAATATGGACGAACTTGGGAGTGAATGCTCCAGGGCTTAGTAATGGAATACAGCCTCCCACCTCTATTTCTGCTTCAGTTCTCAGGCAGAGCTGCTTCCCTGGCAGCTGAGTAATAATGGTTGTGGTTTCCCTGAAGTTCCCAGCTGAGAGTCATCCCCTGATAGAAACTGCACACCAGGCTTCCTCCCTCACCTAGGGAAATCCCAGTGGGAGGAGAGAAGCCCTTTTCTTCAGCTCTCTAGGTGGTCTGTGCTGGGGGCTGCAGAACAAGTCCAGGTTATTCCTGGGATAGAGTGTAGGTAATGTCCATCAAGCACACGTGGGAAGGAAATAGTTTAAAGTGAGAAATTAGTAGTACTAATTGCATTTGTAGCGAAATGTTTTTAATATGACAAAGAATGACATTAATTTATTCAGTAAGTTTTCATGTACAGCTCCACTGCAGAGTGGGGAATACAAAATGGGTCAGAGGCACATGCCTGAACCACACAGACTTGTTGGGGATGTGTGCAAATAGTAAGTAGTCTAAAGTGCTATTTAGAAATGTGGACATGGTGCAGTGGTCCCCTTGGTGGGGAGATAGAAGGTGGGTGTGCTTTACCAAGGCAAAAGTAGCTTTTGAGATGTTACCTGGCTTTTTAGAGCTACTGGCAAAGAATGATGAAGTGGGTTTTTGCCCCCTAAAATGCTGCTGTAACTTCCCCCCACCCCCGTACTGGGCATTGAATTCAGGGGTGATCTTTTTTTATCTTTTATTCTGAGGCAGAGTGCCTAAGATGCCCACACTGGCCTTGAACTTGGGATCTTTCTGCCTCCGGTGGCATTACAAGTGGGTGCAAATGCGCCCAGGTTCCTGTCATCTGCAACAGCTTTTTCAATACCATTCTGCTAATTTTTTTTCTTTTTTTTGGTTCCAGTGATTGAATGCAGAAGTGCTTAACCACTGAGCCACGTCCCCAGCCTTTTTAAAATTGTTTGTTTGGAGACAGGGTCTCACTAAGTTGTTGAGGCTGGCTTTGAATTTGGGTTCCTCCTGCCTCAACCTCTTGTGCTGTTGGGATTACAGGCATGGGCCCTTGCACCCAGCTCTGTTCTGCTAATTTTTATTTATTTTTTTGGTACTGGGATTGAACCTAAGGATGCTTAACCACTGAACCACATCCCCAAACCTTTTTTTTAAGAGACAGGGAGGGAGAGAGAGAGAGAGAGAGAGAAAATCAATTTTTATTTAGTTTTTCATGTGGGCTTTGTTGGTCTGACACTTAGCTGTGTACTGGTGTTGGGGTTTGAACCCGCGTACCTGTGCATGCCAGGAAAGCACCGGAACCTCCGACCCACCACTCCAGCCCCTGCAACTCTTTTTATATAATTTTGAAATATTTGAGACAGGGTCTTGCTAAGTTGCTTAGGTTCCTGCTAAATTGCTGAGGTTGGCTTTGAACTTGCGATCAATTCTCTTGCCTCAGCCCCCTGGAGCTGCTAGGAATGCATGCGTGCATCACTGTTCAGCTGGCTTCTGCTAATTCTTAATGAGTACCAGCTGGTTACTGTGAGGGGCTACAAAGTTGAATAAGACTTGATTTTTACATTAGGGTCTGGTAGACCTAAATATTTTAGACTCCGATCTGCACACTCTGCAGCTCAGAAATGCAGCAAAGGGTGGGATTGTCTTTTGTGCACACCCTTCAGGGATTCTTGCTGGGAGGAAAGGGCATGGCAACAGATACGTCCCACTGTGCAAAATGGGTTAGTAATGCATCCACCTCAGGCTGAGTGAGGACTGAAGAAATGATGCAGAGCGTGTTGGCACGGAGTGGGTGCTAAGGGTAGGTAGTCATAAGAACCAAAGCAGGTGCTAAAAACTTTTAAGTGTGGGGTGTAAGTGCAGTTTTGGGTTGATAAAGGAGATAAGATCTAGGTAGTTGCCAAAGGAAAAAACCGGAGGAGAAGGGATTTCATACTGCTTTGAAAGGCTTTGAATGCAAGGAACAGGACTTCGGGTGGGAGAGTCATGGAAATTCCGAATGGCTTGACTTTCCCATCAAACAAGTGATCCAGTTAGTTTCCTAGTAAACACTCCACCCCAACCCCTACTAGTAAATACTACTATTTTTGAAGCATGCATAGGCTTAAGACCAAAATGAATCTTTACATCATCCGCTAGGGAATTCCATTTGCAGTGACCTCTGCCTACATTTATTTAACTTTTGATTTAGTTTTTTTGCACATTGACAGAGGGTCACAGGCTACTGTTTATCTTCAGCATGAGTGTGAGAACTTTTTGAGTGTATCTGAATGCAAGGGAGCCAGTGAAATCCCTCTCATTGCCTTTTAATTTAAGCTTAGCAAGGATTTCTCTCCTTAGAGGTTGTCTTTTTAGGAGACAGATACATTCCTGAAATTAGGTGGGGCTGCTTTAGGTCACTTTAGTTCTGCATACAATCTTCGTTCTGTAGTTTGAAAAGTCCGAGCAGATTTGGTTGGGAGTGGTTTGAGATGTGGGTGGTGCATAGCCAAGAGGTAGAGTTAGTAATCACCAAACTTTCAACATACTTCTACCAAGAATATGAGCCATTAGGGAATTCCTTTCCTGATGCTGAAAGCAAATCCCATTGAGCAGTTGTGGCTACAGATTAATTTGTCCAGATTGAGAGCAGACTTCTAATAAAATGCATCATTGATTAGACTCTAAGCAAGAATCAGTCATCAGAGATCGGACAACTGTTGGTGAGGATGGCCTTGAACCAGCTGGCTGTGGTGTTAGGAAGCCAAGGCGGTTTGGAGTATGGAGGTGTCTGAGGATGTGATTGCACCAGATGTGGGTGGAAATAAGCAGAATTATCCTGAGAATTTTACTGAGTTTGTCAATCCTAAATCCAAGAATCAGGGCCAGAAACAGACTCAGAGGTCAGATTTAACCCATATTTGGTGGGCTAAACAAAGCAATGTTTGCATGAGCTTTGTCAAAGTTATAAAAACTATTCAGGGCCAGGGTCCATGGTGCATGACTACAATCCCAGCAACTCTGGAGGCTGAGGCAAAAGGATCGCAGGTTCAAAACCAGCCTCAGCAATTTAGCGAGGCCCTAAGCAACTTGTGAGACTGACCCTGTCTCAAAATTAAAAATAAAAAGAGCTGGGATGTAGCTCAGTGGTTAAGTGCCCCTGGGTTCAATCCTTGGTACCAAAAACAAAACAACCACCACCAAAAAAAAAAAAATCTGTTTAGGGTCCATTTCACCCCTACAGGAATTTTTTTAATGACATGTTTTTAGCAGAAGCCCATAAAATTAGCACATTTGTAGGGTTCTAAAGTGGTACTAGCATTAAAAGATCATGTAATAAAGTGGGAAGTTTTCAGGCACACAATCCCAGTGTCTAATATTGTAACAGTTTGTTCTAGTATTGGAAAGTACCTTGGGAAGCCATCAATTAAGCTTGTAGGCCGCCTGCATTGTTGGGTGAAAGGCAAAGTTCTGAGTTGGAAAGTGCCTGCCACCCCCACCCCTTTTTAACTTGATTAAGAGATGCATAATGACTGCTGAAGCCCTGGGGGTCTGCGTGGACTGGGCAATGGCAGCCCATAATGGGGACTGTTTGTTTTTTCAGTGCTGGGGACTAAACCCAGGGCCCCAAATTCCCTGTTGCCTAGGGACTGTTCTGCTGTATGAATAAGGTACATCCCTAGCCCCATTTTTTTTTTTTTTTGAAGAGGGGACAGTGAGAGAAAGAATCAACTTTTTCTAGTTTTTCATGTGGTCTTCACTGCTCTGAGACCCCGCTGTGCATGTGGTGCTGGGGTTCGAACTCCCACACCTGTGCACGCAACGCAATCCCTGAGCCACCACTGCAGCTCCCCACCCCGTATTCTTTTTTTTTCAAGTATTAGTGTCTCCATCATCCTGGCCATTACACCTAAGCCTCATCGTCGTTGAGCTCAGAAGTGGCTAAAGACTCATATCCCTCAAATACCTGACTAAGCATTTTCTGTCTTATTTGCTATCTTCCAGTGTTTTCTGAAGCCTGGTGTATATATACATGGGCTTGCAGGTGGTACTAGGGGTCACATTATGTTTTTCAACTCTTAGTCATGAATATTGTATGTCAGGAGTGAAAACAGAAAGCCAGCCACCAAACTCGTTTATTTCGTGGCCAGATTGCTGGATTGCTTAGAATGAGGTAAAAAGAAGTGTTCAGTAAAAATGAGTTTAAGAACAAATGTAAAAACGTGGAGATGGGTGGCACAAAGGATAAGACAAAAATTGTGAAAGATCATCGACATCTGTGATTTGGGTGATGCTGATTAAATTAGGAGTGTGACATTTAGTTCTAGAGAGCAGGAGGTATACCTTGACCACACCTTCAGGAATGTTAGTTGTAATGGTCCAGAAAAGCCAGGAAATTTGAATGTGATAGACTTTGTCTTAAGCATGCATGTTTTAAACAGTGTGAAAATTTCAGGAATTTTAATTTTTTTTTTACTTTGTTTTTTGCAGTGCTAAGGAGGATCCCAGGGCCTCATGCATGCTGGGCATTTGCTCTACCATTAAGCTATACACCCAGCCAATTTTTATTTTTTTGGGTACTGGAGCTTAAACCCAGGGCGCTGTACCCCTGAGCTACATTCCAGTCCTTTTTATTTTTTATTTGGGGCAGGGTCTCACTAAGTTGCCCAGGCTGACCTTGAACCACCTTTGATCCTCCTGTTTCTCAAGTAGCTGGGATAACATGTCTGGCTCAATTTTTATTTATTTTAAAGGGGGTGGGAGAGTAGAGGGGAGAGAAAGAAAGAGAGAAAAAGAGAATAAATTTTATTTATTATTTCATCTGGCTTTTGTTTCTCCGACACTTAGTTGTGTATGTGGTGCTGGGGTTTGAACCTGTGTCCTTGTGCATGCCAGGCAAGTGCTCTAACTGCTGAGCCAACTGCTTCAGCCCCTCAATTTTTATTGCTGATGAAGCTAATGTTGATCTGTAAAAGACACTTTTAGCAAAGATTGTTCTAGGAACTGTGAATCTTGAGGTAGAAAGCAATTCCACTTTGATCTTAAAAAAAATGACCAGTTGAGATGCATGCTGATGATAGGGACATAACACAACAAAACAGTTTTAATCACCAAAATCTCTAATAGTGTGGCTGAACACCATACCATTTATGAGAAATTCTTAGCCTTCAACCGGTAACTTGTTCTCCAGTCTTTTTAAATCACTATAGGTCTTTGTTTTGTGTTCCTGCAGGATGGTTAAAGTCTTATCAGGTTTGAACCTTAACAACAGTCCTGCTTTCCTCAGCGCTTGCGTGCCATTGAGTATTACAGACCTGCTGGCTGCAGAAGATACATTGTGTAATAATGAATGTTTATTTTAACTTCCAGAAGAGCATTTAGCCTAACTAGACTATCTGTGGATATGGTTTCTAGTTGTGTTTCTCTCTTCCTATCCTGAAGGGGGAGGTGACAGTAGTAACAGTAGCAGTGTCCTGATAGACCCTCTGTGAATGAATTTCCTTTTTTTGTCAGGGGTGGTGCTGGGGTTGAAGCCAGTGCTTTTAATGTGCTAAGCACCGGCTCTACCACTGAGCTATGCCCCTAGCTCCTTTGAATAAAATATGTGTGGTTTCGGAAGTTGGACTGACCAGAATATTTCTAATCGTCCCATTAATCATGGTCAAGGTCATGTCCTTGAATATAATGTTTTAAAAAATTTTACCTTTATATGTATGTGAACACACACTTCGGAATTAATTAATGGGATAGTTATTTGTATTGCAAATTTTAATCAGCTGTACGCAATATATGTATTGTGTTTATGGAAAAAATAGCATCATCTGTGGAAATTGTCATTTTGTATGCCTCATTTTCAGACACCCTATAGTACTATGGGACTAAATATATGAGTTAGTGACCTGTCAGAGCCTTTGAAGGGGATGTTTGCAATCCGTTGCAGGAGAGAATTATTGGGATAGTTGTTCCTTCTGGCAATAAGTAATGATTAAAAATCATTAATAGTTTTGTCATTGTAGTACAGAAAAACTTGGATAGAGTTGGAGAACCTTGCAGATACTTTAGATTTGTCCCTTGAATTGCAGGTGAGCAGGGAAATAATGCTTTCTAGTCATTGGTGGGAATTAGTGAACCACGCTAGGACCTTTTAGGAGCTTTTTTTCTTCCCAGGAAGAAATGGTATTCCAAATGCAGCTTTTTGTTTCCACTTGCTGAGGGCCATTCACTGTGAGAGTGTGAAAGCAAGTACTGGCTGTTGGGTGTGGCTTTTTGCCTTTCATGGATCGCTGTGTTCCCTGAGAACCTGGGTGGGTGGAGTTCCACCTGGGGAAAGGAGGAGTCTGCAAGTGTGTGTGCTTCCTGGCAACTGCCCCTCTCTCACACCTAACAAGGCTGTTTCTAAATATATCTGCAAGGCAGAATGAAATTATCTGAGGGAGTGGGTGAGCAAAACTAACATTTCTGGTTTTGAACAGAATGAATCATGGAGAAGGAACTTCCTGGTGAGCTGAGTTTCAGGAGCCGGCTTCCTCCCATGCCCTTCATCAGTCGGGCAGTCAATTGCTTTCTTGCCTGCCATTGGCTAGTTTGCACCTGCCAGTGTTTATTCTAGCCCTTATCAAGTCTGCTTCATGCCACCAGTCACTTCCCATTAGCGGTGAGTCCCTCCCAGGTCTGAGTCATCTTGGTGAGCCCAGAGGCTGTCAGAGCCCAAGTACATCCACTAAGTACTTAACTGACTTGATTTGGCAAAGCTTGTGGCATGAACTGGTACGAATCAAAGACTAATTGAGAATTTAGAAGAGTGAATTCCTTATATTTACGTAGTAAGTAGATGACAGTTTGAGAGCAAAGCACAAAGAAAAATTGTAGGATTGCGTAGAGAACATTTTTGTAATGGTATAGAAACAGCATCAGCTACCCCACCAATTAGCTAGGTGACTGACTTTATCCAAGTCTCTATTTAAACTCTAGTCTTCAGTTTCTTATTTATATTTTTTTATAGTCTCTAAACTTTTTTTTTTCTTTCTTTCTTTTTGTGGGGTGGGTAGGGGTAGTTGCCAGGGATTTGAACAAAGGAGCACTTAACTAACACCACTGAGTCACATCGTTTTTTATTTTGAGACAGAGTGTTACTAAGTTGTTTAGGGCCTCCATAAATTGCTGAGGCTGGCCTCGAATTTTTAATCCTCTTGCCTCAGTCTCCCAAGTTTCTGGGCTTACAGGCTACCACACCCAGCTGACCGTCTCTAAACTGTTTTGTGGTGCTTAAGATTCTGCGTGCTTGTGTACAGCCTAGAGAACATTCTGAAATTTTGCTGTTGGTCCTGAGAGTGCTTCCTTGTTCCTTCAGCTAGTTTGTGTTTGTTTCCTTTATATTTTTTCTTTTAAAAAAGATCCATGGGATTCTTCCTGAAAGTCATTAAAAAAAAAAAAAAAAGACAGCTGGGAACCCCAAGTGGCTGATAGTTGTTTAGCTCAGAAGTGATGGACAGATCTATTATTTAGTTGCAGCTTAAATAATGTACTATCATAGCTCAGATGGAGGATCTTCCTTACTCTGTTGCTCAGATCAGCATGACAGCCATCTTGCACAGCTTCTCGAGAAACTTCCTTCATCTTTCTCTCTACCCCAGTATGCAGTTGCCTCCTGGGGGCCTCCAACACCGCTTTCTTCTTCTCACAGAATTCTCCCCAGGGACCACGTTTTCTGTCGCATGAGCTCCGGAGGCGAGGCAGGCCTGGGATAGGGAGAGAGCTCCTTCGGGATCTTGGGATCTTCACAAATAGGCTGAAGATGAGCCTCCTGTTTGCCATCCTCGAACCTCTGTTCCTGACAGCACTGCGGTCATCGAGCTTCAGCCTTACTCATCAGGCACTCAATAGCTTTTCAGTATAACTTCAGGCAGAGCACTTTGCCTTCCTTGGGCTGCTCTGTTCAGTGTCTGGGTGAGTTTTAAGAGGGGAGAGAGATTTGTGGCATCTTAGACACCCGTTGAAATTTTCCAGAAATGGAACTGAAAACATTTGTGCTTTTCCTTCTGGTGTTATTGTTAGAGTCTAAAAACAGGCAAGTGCTGACATATTGAAATGAAGAGGCCCTGAGTTCTTGCACATTTTAGCAGCTACCTTCCTAGCAGAGGCTGAATGCAAATTTTATTTATAAATTTTTATTTTTTTTTCAGGGCTGAGGATTGAACTCGGGGCCTTGTACTTGCTAGGCAAGCGCTCTGCCATTGAGCTAAATCTCCAACCCCTAAATTTTTAATTTTTTAAATTTTTTTAAAGAGAGAGGGACAGAGAGAGACAGAGAAAGAGAGAAACAACTTTATTTAGTTTTTCACATGGCCTTAGTTGCTCCAACACTCAGTTGTGTACGTGGTGCTGGGGTTTGAACCCGGGTCCTCGTGCTTGCCATGCAAGTGCCGAAACCGCTCCAGCTCCGAATTTTTAATTTTTAAAACATTTTTTTTGCAGGACTGGGGATCAACCCCAGGGCCTCACGCATGCTAGGTAAGTGTTTTTTCTCTGAGCTACGTTTCTAACACCTCCTTGTTTAAAATATTTCTTCCGCATTTCTAAAGTTGGTGCATTGTGGATGTACATCATGTTGGTATTTGCTGTTACATATTTGTACATGCACACACGTAACAATGTAATTTGCCCAACGTCACTCCCCAGCTTCCCCCACCTTCCCCGCCTCCCGGTCCCTGTCCTCTACCGACGTCCCTTCGATTTTCATGAGTTCTGCCCAAACCTTTCCTTTCCTTTTTCCTCTCTAGTTTCTGAATTTGAGAGACAATCATACAGCAATTGACCTGAGTTTGTTTTATTTTGCTTAACGAAAGTCTCTAGTTCCATCCATTTTTTTCTGCCAGTGACATAATTTCATTTTGCTCAGCGACTGG
>PVKS010049342.1:0-12022 GCA_004027875.1 Aplodontia rufa
CTCCAGTCAATACTGCCCTAGCAAGGTTGCCCCAATCTTCAGGAGTGAGAAAAAGTCCCCCCAAGGCTTCCACTAGGGACAAAGTAAAGGCAGCCTGGGGCCCATATGACATAACTGCCTCCTTTAACTGTTTCACTAATTTAAAGTCTAGTGGTTGATGAAATCGCTGTTGGTTCTGATCCTCCATGACGGGAAAAAAACCCTTTCCTGGACCGAGGACCTCTCGCCAGTTTTGAGCAGCGCAAGCCGAGCAGTGACATGTTCTGGAACAATTAGATCTATAAGCTGGGGGCCACTCATAAGGCGGAGCGGTCGGGCCTGGGCGCGGAAGCAAAGAACTGGCCTGCGGTGTAGCTTCCGCTTTTAATTTTAACTGCGCCATCTCTTTCTCTTGCAGTTTTAACTGCGTCCTGAGGTCTCTTAACACTTCCTCTTTTTCTCCAAACTGTACTCTAATGTCCTTCAGGGTTTCCACACGTTGTGGCCCCTCTCCCCCATATCTCTCCTTCACCCCCAAGGTATCCAATTCACCATCCGAGAGCCCTTCCGAGCTCTCACTTTCGGAATCGGAGTCTCGCAGGGACCCTTTAAGTGATTCCTCCTTCACTTGCTCAAAGACCTCCCCCCCCTGCTGCACTGCTTGTCTTAAGGACTCTCATTTAGATTGCAAGCACACTCGCACCAAGGACCACACAGCTAGCGTCCCGGGCGTGACCGCGGAGCTGCGCCTGAGGTCTTCCCCTAGAATGTTCCCCACTGCGGAACGTTCAGTAGCCCCTCTTCCAGGAACCATGGCGCTATCCTCTCCACCTCTTTTAAAAATGCACGGGCTGTTTTTGTTTTCAGCGGCGTGCCGTTGGCCCTAAGAAGGTCCTTTAATGGGCCCTCCAGTCTATATCTTGCTAACTCGTTCCCCATCCTGGAAACTGAAACTACCTCGTCCTCACGGAGCTTTCTTTTCTCGTCCTTATGGAACTTTACCTTCTCGTCCTCACGGAACTTCCCTGTCTCTAGACAGAAATGGGTGCACACTTACCTGATCATTGCTGATCTCAGTGTATACTCTCGCCAATCGATCTTCGGTCCCGGGTTTCGGCGCCACCTATCGCGTCCCCTCTGCCTGCAGAGAAAACACGACACGCAGTTGAGAGACACACAGAGCAGCAAGCTTCTTTATTGAGTTCCTCTTCTCTTCTCCTCTTCGCCAAACTCCCTCTCCCCGGAAATCCGCCCACATATATATACAGCTCACAGCACACGTGACCGATAGATTCATATGCACCAATGGGCTTCTGACTTTTCCCTAAATGCCACGCAAGCGCACTACAGCCAGCTTCTACTTCCTCAAAGAACTGGGCGGCGCCCTAGCCTCAGGCGCCATCTTGGCATGGCGGATCCCGCTCCCGACAAGAGTTATCAGGAGGACAAGCAGGATAGCAACTAATTATATTTTGGTTGTGACCCTGTAATATCAGTCTGGGACCTTTGTAGGCAGTAGTTGGCTTTGATCCAGTTGTTGAGAGGAGAAATACTGTTAGAAATGGCATGGTGGATAGGGTGTACTTACTGCTTCAGAACTCAGAAAGACACAAATTGTCATAAAAAAAAAAAAAGATTTGTCCAAATAGCTCAGCTAGACCTATGGAAAGCAGCAAGGTTGGCAGTGTCCCAGTAAAGCAAGTTGGCATGGAGTCCACTGTTTTTAGTGTCCCTCATGGAATTTAAGTTTTCACCATGTGTCAACCAGTCAGCCTTCTGGTTTGATTGTAGTCTTTTGAGGTTCTGCTGTGAAGTGACCAAAGCAGGGATGCTGTGCCACTGTCACTGGAGTGTCAGTTTGAGTGGGTCTTTGGGGTCTGTCTTAATTGTCCATGCAGGAAATTTTTCAGTTGCATTTGTCTTCTTTCCTGGGAATGTGTATCTATGAACTGATTCCTGCAACTTTGACAAAAGTGGGGATGGTTAATATAACAATATTGGAGGGGCACCTTTCTCCAGGTTTTAACCCCAAAAGACTCTACAGTCTGATGTGGATGTATCTGGTTTCCAAGTGAGAGAGGGATCCTCCTTAGAGTGTCTCCAGATATCTGGTGGAGACTCTTTCCTAAAGTCTAAAGTTGCTGAGACAGATTAAGTTCACCTTAACTGTGGGGAATCCCCCCTTAACTTACTTATTATAGGTGGGGGTCTTCCAAACAGATTTTTAAATGGGGACTATCCTGTTCCCCGGGGGGAGCTCTGGTTTGGAGGAGGGCCATAGGGAGAGGATCTACCCATGGGCCCCATGTCTCCTGGCAGAGTTTAGCCAAAGTAGTTTAGGGTCTGATTTATGCATTTTATTTTTTCTGAGCTTTGTTGTCTGTAGGTGGTGTGTAACTTTTATTTTTAAAGTCTGGGCGAGAATCTAAACAATCTCTTTTGACAAAAGCAGGTCCATTATTTGAACTAATGGACAAAGGCAAGCCATATCTGGGGATATTTTTTTTTCTTTTTTCTTGTTTTTAGCAAGGCTTTTGTCACCTCTTGAGCCTGCTCTGAGTGGGATGGCCTCTACCTGTCCTGAGTAAATGTGTACTGTCACCAACAGAAATTTATATTCTAAGTTTGGCTTACTCTCTGTAAAATCAACATTTATGACCTTAAAAAGTGAGTCTCAATGGCTTGGACCCTGGGGATCAAAATGATTGTTGGCTGGCATTATTTTGGGCACAAGTTGCATACCTCTGTCTGATTTGATTGCACAGAGTAGAGAGCTTAACTATGTAATAGTATCTATTATGCAGACTGTCCAATTTAGTTTTTTCTAAATAACCCATTTTATGGCACTAAAGCACCACCTGATACCCCAGGTTTTGAGGGTTAAAGATGTGATGATCTGGTAATATCTATCATCTCTCAAGTGTTTGTTGGCCACCTTCCATGCTGGACCATTTTTCAGGGCTTTTATTTTTTTATTTATTTATTTTTTTTTTTTGGTATATTTGGAGCAATCTGAGAGATGAGGCTAGCATCTAAAAACACTAATTTTTTTTTAACATTCTGAGTCAATCCCTGCCCCATCTGTCTGTCTTTCTTTCTTTTAGAGAGAATCAATTTTATTTATTTTTCATCTAATTTTTGTTTTTCCAACACTTAGTTATGTATGTGGTGCTGGGGGGTGGGTTCCAAACCTAGGTCCTCATGCATGCCAGGCAAGTGCTCTACCACTGAGTCACTGCTCCAGCTCTGACTTTATCCCTTTTTAATGCCCCAGAAATATATTACTCTGCCATCTGTGTTGGTATTCAAACTGCCTTTAGGAGTCTGAAGTTTTGGTGTGTTTTTGTTGTTGTTGTTGTTTGGGTTTTTTTTTCTGTCTCCTGCTGATAAAAGTCCCCTGTTTTGTTGTTTGTTTGTTTGTTTGTTTTTACTAAATAGCACCATGTATATGTAATGAGGCAAAAGCATATTTAGAATCAGTGTAAACATTAACCTATTGATTCATGGTATGTTCTAATTCTCTGGTTAAAGCCCATAATTTTGTCCATCATGTTAACTATCCTTGGGATTAGACTTCTGCTTTTGCCACATTTTTTTTTTTTTTTTGGAGTGGTTACTGTATATCCAGCCATTTTCTGTCCATCCTATATGAAGCTGTTCCCATCTGTGAACCAAGTGGTTCTGGAGGAGCTAGAATACTCTTTATCTGCTACGTTTTTACAGTCATGATTGGAGAGTCCTGCTTCATCTGACAGGAGGAAGCAGGCTTTTGGGGTGCACATTCTCCAGTTTTATATGAGGATTTTTACATAACACTTCCTGATAATGAGCCATTTGAGCACTAGTTAGCTACTGATGTGCGTTGTTGTTTACCAGAGTAATCACAGAATGAGGGACTTTTACACTGGTATTTTGGGCTAGTGTTAGATTGTCAGTCTCCTGGATCAAGGACCACAGTGATTACAAAGCCCTTAGTCATGGAGGCCATCTTGCTGCCACCGAGTCTGTTTTGATGAATAGGCTACTGGCTTTTGTCATGAGCCAAATTTTTGAGTAAGAACTCCCAGAGTAATTTTACTTGTTTTTGTCACAAAAAGATTAAGTGACCTTTTTCTGTCAGGCAGCCCACAGGATGGTGCTATAATCAATTTTTTTTTTTTAAAGAGAGAAACAACTTTATTTAGTTTTTCACATGGCCTTAGTTGCTCCAACACTTTGTTGTATATGTGGTGCTGGGATTTGAACCCGGGTCCTTGTGCCTGCCAGGCAAGCACCGAAAAACCGCTGAGCCACCGCTCCAGCCCTATAATCAATTTTTTTAAAGACATGTTTTTATATAGTCTTCCAATGTAAGGGGTCATTTTCTGATCCCTTTATTGCATTATATAATGGCTTACCTAGCACTGAAGATTGGGGAATCCAAATTTGACAGAATCCAGCTGCTTCTAGAAGCTCCATGTTGTTGTTTATTTGTTTTTTCTTGGTGTTGGGACTGGGGATAGAAAAGTCTGCTTTCTTTCTGTCCCTAAAGACCAATGTCCCTGTGTAATAGTGAATACAGGATGTTTCATCTTCTGTTGATAGATTTGAGCTTTTTTTTTTTTTTTTTAAAGAGAGAGGGACAGAGAGAGAGAGTGAGAGAGAGGGAGAATCAATTTTATTTAGTTTTTCATGTGGCCTCAGTTGCTCCAACACTTCATTGTATATGTGTTGCTGGGGTTGAACTTGTGTCCTTGAGCTTGCCAGGCAAGCGCCTTAACCACTGAGCCACTGAGCCAGCCCCACCCCCCAACTTTTTTTTTAAGAATCGTATATCCAGCCTCTAGGCTGGCTAGGAGGAGGTCATATATGTACTGAAGGAGAGTACAATTTAGAACCTCCTGGGGAAACACAGCCAAGTCATTTTCTAGTGTGTTTCCCAACTGAGTGGAAGATTTTTTAAAACCTTGTGGGAGTTGGTTCCAAGTTAGCTGTGTCTTTTTTTTTTTCTTTTCCTCTTCTTCATAGTTTTGGGATCTTTCTACTTAAATATAAAGAGGGGCTGACTGATCAGTTCTAGCCAAAGACAGAAAACAGTATTCTTCAGGTCCAAGCAAGTGAATCACTTGACTTGGAGTGGAATTAAACTGAGGAGGGTGTAGGGATTTGGAACCACTCGATGGAAAGTTCTCATAGTATTATTAACTGTTCAAAGATCTTGGATAGGTTGATTTTTTTTATTGTTCTGTTTTTTCATGGGCAATAATGGAGTACTTTAGGAAGGTTGACATTTAATCAGAATCTCAAAATTTTTTAGCCTCTAGAGATGCTTTTTATCTCATAGTGTGGTTCTCTTAAAAAAGGATATTGTTTCAGTCTGACTGGCTCTGTTCCCAGCTTTAATTTAACAATTACTGGGGGTGAGATTTTGGCCAACCCAGTTGGGTTAGTTTTTGTCCAGACTATAGGAAATTTTTGGAGCAAAAAAGGGTTTCCTGTGACAATAGTGTCTTATATATAAAGTCTCTATTTATTCTCCCTGTGTAATATCACTGTCATAATTCCCCCAAGGTCAAGAGTGAAGGTGATTTGAGTGCCCTGAGTTTTGTGAGGAGATCCCTTTCTAAGAGGGAAATTGGGTAGCTAGGCAAATATAAAAATTTATGTAATACCAAATATCCTCTAAACTTGTAGATACAAGCCTTGCAGAAAGGCCTAGCTATTTGAGAGCCAGTTACTCCCATAATGGTGACTTTTTTTAACCAGTAAATGGGGCAATAAGCTGAGTAACTACAGAATGTTTAGCTCCAGTGTCAATCATGAATGTCTATGAATGTCATAAAGAGGCCCTCAATTGTTATCTCGACTATGGTGGGGACCCAGAATCAAGGAGCCCAGTATCCCCTATTCTGAATTTATTTAATCAGTTTAATAAAATCATTAGAGGCAGGCTTCATTTGATATTGGATTTCCAAGAATGGATTTTTTTTAAGCAGGGTGCACCCTCTTTTGGTTTGGACACTCATTTTATTAATGTCTTAGTTTTTTACAGTATGCACACTAATTTTTTTTTTTTTTAATAATGGAGGCTGGCTTCTGAGAGTCTGGCTTCTATGTGGCAGAACAGTGTTTGTATGGTTGGTTTAGGGTGTCGAAATGTTGTTGCCAGAAGGAATTCCTTTTGTTTCATGTGTTTTGGGGCATTTTGTTTGTTTATTTTTGTGTGTGTGTATTTTCTGGTCCTCATTGACAAAGACTGTATTTACTACTTCAAGTAACTGGGATGCATTCAGACCTGTAAATCCTTCCAGCTTCTGGAGCTTCCTCTGATGTCCAAGCTGGATTGAACCACAAAGGCAGTACTTACCATATATTTGTTCTCGGGAGCTTCTGGATTTCATATAGCCTTTTATAGAATTCTAAGGAAGGTTCATCTGACTTTTTAAAAATGTATTAAGGAGTTAAGTTATTGTACAATCATAAAAGCATATAAAGTAATAATATGATATGCATATATTCTTAAACCAAAATTGCCTCCATATCACCCACACCCTAGTCTCTTGATTCTTCTATATTTCATCCCTACAAGCAATATAAATGCTTAGATTGTGAATTTTCCAGAATTAAATGATTGCATATGTATTATTTGGATTCTCAGGGGGGTAAAGAGTATGCTACATTGTTGATTGTCTCTCTAGATCCCTCCCTAACTTTTGAAGGACTGTGGTTGTCTTGGACATGTTGGTGGTTTTTTTGTACCTGAGTGGACTCTTTGGAGAAGGGCAGTCTGATATCATTTCAGCTGGTTACATCTTTCTTCAGAATTGTAGTTTCAGGTTAGGTCCTCAACTGGGGCTGCTCTTTTTGTCCAGGTTTCAGTATCCTCTTCTCCATTTGGTGCCCTTTTCCTCAGTATTGAAAGGAGTGAGAAGTAACTGGCAGCAGTCTCCCCAGGTGGGTTGGTGAGTTTGGAAAATCCAATCCAAGAAATCTATTAATGGGCTTCTCTGAATATGAAGGGATGTGGTGTTTCCAGTTTAGGACATCAGTAGTACTAAAAGACTGATAGTAGAAAATGCAGAGTCTTTTCTGGACTGTGTCATCTGGATTAACCTGTTGGTGCCCAAACGTCTCACACAGGGGCAGCTGAAGGGTTCAAGGCTGTTGGGCAGATCTGAGTCATCTCCTCACAGGCTCTGAGCCTGGGCCCTCTGGGCAGAGGGAAGTCTGCCACTGACACACAGGTGTCAATGAGTCATCAGACTGGGTGGTTGCTGGCCTGAGAGCCAGTTCCTGGACAGACAAGACAGGTCACTACAACATTTCAGGTGAGGAGACTGGCCAACAGGGTCAGCTACTGGGCTGGTGAGACACATAGTAGCAGGGTATCAAGTAGAGAGCCCGAGGAACTGGGAGCTAGTCATTGAACAGTGAATGTATAGGATAATGGGAATAGTGGTTCTTCCTCAGGGTCCTCTTGATGGATAGGCTTAGAAGGTTTTGGAGTTGCCATTTTCCTGTCCAGCAAGACTCTATACAGTCCTTTAGAGTTAATGCAAAACTGAATCTATGGGGGCAGGATCCAGGCAATTTGAAGCTAAGAATCTATATATGGAAATTGCTCTGAATGTCCGTGAATAGTAGTTACTATACCATACATTGTTTTGGTAGTGGGAAGGTGGAGGGTGCCCTCTGGTAGCCAATCAATGCCATAGACTGATAAATTTTTACAGAGAGTGCAGAGCTGATCCATAACTTAATTTTATAATTTCTAGAATAACCTTTATTAAAAATTTCAAGTATACAGTCTAAGACTAGGTTTTGAGCAACTTCCATCCATAGTGGACAGGAGTGCTCTTTCTCCCCTTCCCTTTTTGTCCCCTCTCCCACGTTTGTAGCATAAGACAAATAAGGTGGAGGCACCTTCCAGGAAGAGACCACTCAGATGTCTGACTGTTTGCACCCCCATAGGATAATTCAATATCACATAGCTGAAGCAAGTCAAAATAAACCCCAGACCAGTGACCCCATGGGGCTTGCTCTAGACCTTATAAGATTATCACAACATAGGTTAGGACCCAGTCAGACTGCATAGCTTTTGACCATGGAGCAACAAATTGATTCTGAGATGCATGTGACTCAGGCTGCTCACTCACACACACATTTCTACCACAAGAGGTTACTACAGTTCCTCCTACCTTACAGGAGTCCTTAACAGGTGGCTCCTTTTCAGGTAGCCCTCGTGAGTGGCCATAAGAGATGACCAGTCTCTCCGGTCCATGCAGACAGGCCTGAGTAAGGTCTTTTATTTTTCCCCAAGACTTTATCCTGAAGATCCTGAAACTTGATCCAATCCTTCATTGAGTCCAGGTACTTCCTGGAGGCACAGGCCCCGAGGTGAAGGAGCTCCCAAAACTGTTGGGTGGCACCCTCTCGTTCAATCCAAGGGATGCTGTGTGCTCCAACACAAGCAGCCTGTTACAACAGTGGCAACAAAGAACCAGCAAACAGGTCAGACAGGAAGCAGCAAACAGCATTCAGAGAATGGGAGAACGCTAGTTAATTATGCTAATGGGCCCAGAGGAGTTTTGTATTCCAAAGATCTGAGCACTGAGTCCTCGGTTTATATTTTGTTTATAGACTTGTTACCATTACCTTTGTCTTGTAGCAAGTGTTTCTTTTAGATTGCTTTGCAGAATGCTTACATAGGGTTTTGTTGTTGTTTTAAAATCATGGGTGATAGACAAATATGCTAAATCTCTAACATTATCAAATATGTTCCTTTTTTATAAAGAGAGAAACTGAGAAAAAGAGGATCAATTTTATTTTTTTCCTCAGGGAGAAAGAATCAATTTTATTTATTTTTTTCATCTGGCCTTTGTGTCTCAGACACTTTGTTGTATATGTGGTACTGGGGTTTGAACCTGGGTCCTTGTGCATGCCAAACAAGCACTCCATCTACTGAGCCACTGCTCAGCCCTTGCACAGGGTTTTGGAGTGGCAGGAAGCACAGATACAGAAGCAAACACAATAACAGAGTAGGTCTTCAGAGGGCTATTGTGGGCTTGCTGAAGTAAGCAGGTTTTACGGAAAAACACAACATGAACTTCACAGCCAGAGAGCTTTGATAGAGCCATAGCTAAATGTTTCTTTTTAAAGGAACATTCCTATCATTTTCACACCACTGAGGCAAGAGGAGGAATCTTATGACCAGTCTTTCTACCACACTTGTAGCATTTAGTCCAACAACAAATAAAGTGAGTTAAAACAATTGATTATCTTACAGTGAACTGGTTAGGCATGACTGGGATTAACCCAGGAATTGGCAAAGTTTCTCCTCAAAAAGAGAGCCTATAAGATATATAGGTAGGAGAGGAGTCATTATGTGAATTGACACAATTGTGAAGGCCAAGAAGTCCCATGATATGCCATCAAAGCTGGAGAACCAGTTGTGAGTCTGAAGGCTTAGGAAATAGGGGAGCTTTCACTGCAATGTTGAAAACTTAAGGTAAAGGAGGTACACTAGAAGGTTCAAGAATGTGGAGTTCTGATGTCCAAGGGCAAGAAGTGATGGCTGTCCCAGATCCAGAAGACCTAATGAATTTGTTCATCCTCTACCTTTTTTATTTGCAGTCCTGGAGATAGAACCCAGAGCCCTACACATACTAGGCAAGTAATCTTCCACTGAGGCACACCCCAGACATTTTTGTATTTTATTTTGTGACAGGCTTTTATTTTTTATTTGTTTGTTTTTTAAGTGGGGATCTCTGATTTTGTGTCAAGGTCATGCTGACTTCACAAAATGAATCATGAAGAGTTTTCTCCTCTTCCATTTTCTGAAAAAATATTATGTAGCATTTATTGGTTTTTTCCTTTCCTTTCCTTTTTTTTTTTTTAGGGCTGAGCACTGAACTCAGGGCCTTGCACATGCTAGGCAAGCGCTCTGCCTCTGAGCCAAATCCCCAACCACATGTTTTTTTTTCTTTAAATGTTAACCAAATTTCCCAATTAGTAGACCTAGAGATTATTGCTTTTTATTATGAATACAGCTTTAATAATAATTATGGCACTATTCAGGTTATTTGATTCATTTATGATGAGTTGAGTAGCTTGGGGTTTTCAAGAAACATCCACACTGGAATTTATGTTTGTAATGGTATAATAGTTTATAATGGTATAATATTCCCTTAGTATGCTTTGATATTTTTAGAATCTTTAATGACATCTCATGTCTTTCTTGACATTGGTAATGTATATTTTCTTACTTTTCATAATCAACTGTTAGAAATATTAACTTTATTGAATTTCCCAGAAAATAATATTTTAATTTCTCATAGAAATTAGATGAAAAACTGGACAAGAGAAAATCTGAACAGGGGAGTTGGAGAGTCAGAAAAATCACCAAGGTAATGCAGCAGAGCTGATATGTATAGTAGTCCATGTTTGACCTCAAAGAAAGAAGTGCTAGACTCGTGTAGGAAGCTGTTACGTTGTGGGTCTGTGACCAAACATGTGTTGATGGGCCTGGTCCCACTGTGGGTCTGCACTGGCAGCAGTCATGAAGAAGAGCTCCACACTGAATGGAGGAGAGCAAGGAAGAGCTGGAACCCATCAGAACCTTTTCATCTGTCCCTCACCACACTTAACCACATCAATCCTAAGAGAATATTGTACCCCTACTCTCATACAAATTCTTCTTATAGCTAACTTCTTTTTGAGCCAACTCTGAGAAGAGTACAGAAAGGGAGATCTAGGGGAATTTAGTTCTAGTTTAGCCAACTAGACATGGCACAAAATGTGACATCCATAAAATACATTTCCCAACAAGGAATATTACCAGAAATAAGAAGGGACATTTCATAGTGATAAAGGAGTTGATGCTTCAAGAAAACATGAAATTCAAAAATGTGCACGTACCTAATTAATACATGAGTTTCAAAACACAGGAAAAAAATAATGCAAGAACTAATGGGAATATAGTATCATATTTAGAGTTGTAAACACTTGTTTGTAATTGTTAGAACAAGTACAAGAAAAGACAGTTTGCATGGCTACAAAGAATTTTAAAACCACAAGGATTTATAGAACATTAGATCCAGCAAATTGAGAGGACACATTCATTTCAAGATTACATAGAACATTCATTGAGGTAGACTGTATGTTATATTGTTGTTATGATTGAATCTTATATGTCCCATACAATCTCCTGTGCTAAAGGCTTGGACCCTGCTGATGGCACTATTGGTAGTGGTGGAAACTGGGAGGTAGGGCCTATTTTGAGGAAGTTCAGACATAGGGGGCGTGCTCTTGAAGAGCATGTTGGGAACTGGACCCCTTCTGCTCTCTCACTTCACAGACACCATCACGTGAACACCTTTGCACCACCACACAATCTCCGCCATAATGTTTTGTCTCACCACAGGTTCAAAGAGGCCAAGTGGCCATGGACTAAATCTAGCAAACATTTTGTCATAATGTTGATCAGTTAACTAATACAATTATAAACTAAGTCTTGAAAACTTCTTAAGGATTTTATTCAGAGAATATTATTTGACAACAATAGAATTAAATTGTAAGTCAACAAAGTAAAACATCTGAAAAATAGTCAACTATTTTGAAATTAAGCAATATTTTTTTAAGAAAATACCCATGGGTTAAAGAAAATATTACAGAGAGGAAGATGGCGACCTGAAGCATGACAGCATTCGCTGGGGCTCTGACTCTAACTGGGAAAAATCCACTGCATCAGCAATTTTCCAAGAGAGACACAGATATCTGAAGAATTAGACACATGGCAAAACTGGCATTGGCTGCCTCTCATAATTCGCTGAGAGTTCTCTCTCGAAGTAACCCATTACAACGAAGCTAAGCCATAAGAAGCTCCAATTACTCCACCAAGAGCAATTTTCTCGAAGTACAAATCACGCTCTTGGACCCAGAAAATGAGGAAAAGGGGAAATATTTCACTTCCTCAACCCCAAAGCTCTCCACCAAAGGATTCCATGACTGGAGCCCTAGATGAAAGTCAAAGGCATTATGTCAGCATTATGATTAGTAATAAAAT
>PVKS010049343.1:0-12021 GCA_004027875.1 Aplodontia rufa
AAAAGCATAGAAACATATCATCCAATGGAATGCATAATACTTCAACCACAGACATCAGTGACACCACCGTGGAGGAAATATCAGGGAAGGAATTTAGAAAATTCCTACTTAAACTATCATATAAAAGAAGTTCTAAGGGAGGAATTCGGAGAAGAAAAACAGGAACTGAATCATCACTTCAAAAAGATACAGATTCTGAAAAAGATCAACATAAATCTTCAAAATGGAGAAATCAATAAACCAAATTAAAAATTCAATAGTAAGCATCATAAATTGGACTGGGAGCAGTGGCTCAGCAATTACGCTGCTTATCTGGCATGTGTGAGGACCCTGGCCTCAACACCAGAACCATATACACAGCTAAGTGTCAGAGCATTAAAAACTAAATAAAATTGATTCCCTCTCTCTCTCACACTCTCTCTCCCTGCCTCTCTCGTAAGAAGGAAAAAAAAAACAGTAGGAATCACTAATTGATTAAACCACTTAGGCAATAGATTTTCCAGCCTCCAGGAGAAAGTATATAATCTTGAGAATGAAGTTGACCATAGATAAAAGATGGTAAGAGACCACAAACAGAATATTCAAGAAATCTGTAGAAGATCTAGAACTCAAATTTAAAAATCATTGGGTGGATGAAGGCTGTGAAACATAAATCTATGCAATGCACAGTCATCTCAATGAAAGTACATCAGGCAATTTTCCAAACCTTAAGGATGAAGTACAAATTCACTATCAGGAGTTATACAGGACTCCAAATATACAAAATCAGAGTAGACCCACACCAAGACACATTAGTATGAAAATGCCTAACATACAGAACAAGGGCAGAATTTAAAAAGCTGTATAAGAAAAACAACAGTTTACACTTAGAGGGAAACGTAGCTCAATAATTCAGGGACAAATGAAAACCAAAATAGGGAGAAGTTACACTAGAATTTAGCATTCTCAGATTAAGTGGACTTAATTAAGCCAAAATTGATAAGAACAGACAAAGAAGGTCATTTCATACTATTCAATGCAATCATATGGCAACGGAATATAACAATCATAAATATTTATGCCCCAAACAGTGGAGAGCACCTATGTACATCAAAATGTTCTCTATTCTAAAAACCATATGGATCACAACGCAATACTTCTGGGTGACTTAAACACACCTCTTTCATCAATGGACAGAGCATGCAAACAAAAACTAATGTGCGATAGAATTAAACTACGCAATTAATAAGTTGAACCCAACAGACATTTTGGAATATTTCATTCATCAACAAATGAATTCACTTTCTTCTCAGTGCCACATGAAACATTATCTAAAATAGATTGTATTCTAGGACACAAAGTGATCTTTACCAAATAGAACTTTTGTTCAGATTCATAATGGGATGAAACTATAAATTAATGATAAGATAAAACATAGAAACCATTCTAGTACCTGGAGATTAAATAATGCACTCTTGAATGATAAATGGCTAACAGAAGAAACCAGGGTAGAAGTTTTAAAAACTTGACATAAATGACAGTAATGATAGCACATGTTCAAATCTGTGGGGCTGTTTGAAGGCAGTTCTAAGAGGAAAGTTCATATTGAGCTCATACTTTGAAAGAATAGAAAGACACCAAACAAATAACCTAACATTATATCTCAAGACTCTAGGAAAAGAAGAAAAAACCAACACCCAAATCAGTAGAAGACAGGAAATCATGAAAATGAGCTGAAAGTAATGAAATTGAAATTAACAAAACAATACAAAAGATCAATGAAGCAAAGGTGGTTTTTTTTAAAGCATAAACAAAATGAGAAGTCATTAGCCACAGCAAAGAATAGAGTAAGAAAAATAACCTCAATTTTTAAACTTTGAGATGTGGAAGTCACTATCACAACATACTTCTGAAATCGACAGGATCATCAGAAGCTATTCTGAAAACATTATACTTCTATAGGCTAGGAAACCTTGAAGATATTGACCAATTCCTAGGGAGATGAGATCTACACAAATTCAAACAGGACGAAATAGGAAACGGAAACAGATCAATTTCTACTAATGAAATTGAGGCAGCCATCACATGTCTTTCAGCAAAGAAAATCCCAGGACTAGATGTATCTCACCCAAGATCTACCAGACCTTTAAAGGAGAACTAATATCACAACTTCTCAGTTTCTTCCAAGAAATAGACTGGAGGGAACTCTGCCAGTCTTTCTACAAAAGTAGTAGCACCTGATACCAGACCCTGACAAACACACATCAAGAAAAGTTAAGAAGCATGGTGCTACAAGATGTTCTAAAACAGAATTGAACTTTCTAAATTAAGAGATGGGAGAAAATTCAGCTATGTGAAAAAAGAGAAGAGTGCTTGTTGCATCTATATCTTTGACATCCCCACCTGACTAGGTATTTGCTACAAAATTGGATTGTATTCCAGGATTGATGAGTAATTGAAAGTCATTATGAACTAGAGATGATTGCTCTAGCTCATGCTCCTAAGATCTCTTGAATGATATTTATTTTATAAATCTATAATGGGGTTTGTTTCAGAATAGACAGGGCCCTTCTAGAAAAAGTAATGAAGTTGGTTCTATGAGCATTTGTCCACTCCACAGGAATAGGTATATGCAAGTCTTCTTCACCAGGGTTTTCTTAACATGCTTCCAAAGCTGCGTGTCCTGAGATGAAAGCTAAGTGTGTATCTCTCATCCTTGATCCAATGTATACCACCCCTGTGGAAGATGGGAGCCAGCAACAAATGGGCAGAAACCTTTGCTCTGGTCAAAACCTTTGCACAAGAATAGATGAATGTAGAGGAATTCCAAGAATGTGAGAAATGAAATACTTTAGAGCACTGTATCTCCACAATGACAGATGTGACTGAAGTCAACATGAATGAGGCTTAAGAAACATAAAGAATGACAAATTTGGGTGAGGCAAAAGAGCCCCACAGGAGTAATTTCTACTCCATTTTTAATGCAGAAGGGCATTAAGGGAAGAGGGAAAGGTGTATTTGTGGAATGATTGTGTAAATGAATAGACTTTTCATCAGTCTCTCCATTTTTTCTCAGTTGTTGCATATTGGTTTACACTATATAAGTATTTCAGTTGCTGAATAAAAGTTTAGTTTTGAAAATTTTAACTACTTCAGGAAGGCAGGGAGATAGGAAATGACCATAAGCCAGCTATTTGTTTCGGTAAGCACACTGTGTTTGCTTTATTTTATTTAAATTACCTTTTGTTTGATTTCTGTACATGGAGCAGCAGAAGTGAAAATGAGAGTAGTATAGGAGGGAAAGTTAAAGCATGTCTGACATGTCATATGATTGGTGTGTCTTTTATATTCCAGTGTCAGCTTTGTAAAATATTTTGAACACAATCTGAATTGTATATCCATTATGGCTCTTTGCAGACAAATAATGTACATACTGAAACAAGCCATGTATCATGCTCCAGAACTACATGATAAAATGCAGAAAAGATTGATTTCTACCTCAAACACTGATGCGATAACAAAAATCGATTGGCATTCTAGATTTATTGTAGTCCCAGCGTTGAGTTGATCTTTGAATTCTCGACAAGACTTTACACTTGCACAATGCCTGAATATTCCTCTGGCTTTAGGCCCTTCCTTGTACAGATAGTGAAGCATGTCCTTTGTGGAAGCAAGGATAAAAGATGTCATTTCAAACATACAATGAAGAGAACACGTTCTTGTCTTCTTTGGCTGTCAGTAACCAATTGGAAAGCAGTGAGGCACTGGAGTCAGGTGGAAGACTAAAAGTGTTTAAGTCAATTTGAAATGCAAAACATGTTGATGGCCAGGGACTAGGAAATATTAGTTAATTGGTACAAACTTTTAGCTAGTCAGCAGCTATGAGTTTAGGTGATTTTGTTGTAGAACATGTTCATCATAATTAATAACCATATTTTATATTCTGGAGAATTTTTCAGAGTAGATTTTAAGTGTTCTCTAATTGTTCTTGTTTTCTAACTATCGTATAGGAAGTAAATAAGTTTTGGAAACAAGCAGTCCATGAGATTGGGAAGCCAGTGATTCTACATATTTGCTATATAACCCTAGGTGAGGTTCAGTGAGTGCTTTTCCTTTTTTAAGTTTTAGATGTGGATGATGATAATAACTACTCCCTTAAATTGCTGTAAAAGATAAAACCATAAGGTAACAAACATAATATCTGCCAAACACAGAGGGAAAACATAGCATTAAAGATCAACATGTATCATAAATCTTGGAGGTCACTGGATACTCATTAAATGTTGTCTCCCAGTGATAATTTTATATCAATGGGAGACAATAAAACTCAGTGGTGTTCATCAGACCCATTATATATACAAAGGACAATGAAATCCTAGAGCTTAGATCTGGATGCTAAAATTATTAAAAAACAAATAAACCAGTTTAAACCCTCAGAAAACTTAATATTGAGAAGTCTCTTCTGTGACAGTGACAAAAGAAGTCTTTGAAACTGTGTGGCGTTTAAGAATGATAGGTCAGGGGTAATGTAGACCCTCTGATGATAGAACCAATTTTAATTTTTATGAGCAGGTTTTACTGCTGTTTTTTCAAGTAGACTAGAGTATCTCTTCCTTGTGATTCTGCACTTGTTCAATGAGATTTCTTTCTTGAAGTAAGAGTAAAATGTTTAGCTAATGCCAAGAGTCTCATTCATTTTTCCATTTGGAGACACATTTCCCTTTCAGAGTACTCCCCTTCCCCAAATTCCTTACTCATACTTTACAGTTTAAGCCAAGACATACCAAAATAGGTTTGGGTGGGTTATTATCCTCAAAGATGTTTTCCAGGGGTATTCCAAATAGCTGTCCTGTCTTCCCAGCTCTTGGTGGGATGGGCAAATCTTCTGTGGAAGTGTTTGAATCTTGACAACAGGACCAGTTTCTAATAGACTTTCTAAAAGTATCCCAACCTGAGTATCAGAAGAATTGCTGTTAGGAGGTAAACTAACAAAATTCATGTGGCCTTATTTCTATAACATCTGTGTTTAATATATTTATTGCAGTGGCTAAAGAAGAATAAAAGTCTGTAGATGTGCCTTATTATCAACAATAAAACCTCTGAAATTTCAATATACTATTTTCCAAATAAAGGAAGAACTAATTTTTAGGTAACTTTTCATCCATTTTTGGGATACCACTGGATATTTCACTTGAGTTTTGGTCCTAATTTTCTCTCCCATAGAACACACACAAAATGATACAAAAGAGTTTCATACACACAGGTTTTATTCCCATTTTTAAAAAGTGAGAGTAGTATTATAAAAATTTCAAAGACTGAATTAAAATACATTTAAAAAGTAGAAAACAAGGTGAGTAGGGGAAAGGAAAGAAGAAAAAGGGAAAAAGGTATTGTTTTTTATGAAACTGTTCTCTAGAACAAAAAAGAGATAGAATAAGAGTCAATGTTATTTATTTTTCATCTGTTTTTTATTGTTTCCACACTCTGTTGTATATGTGGTGCTAGGCTTCAAACACTGGGCCTGGCACCTACCAAGCAAGCATTCAGGAAGTTGAGTATGGAGACAAGAATAAAATATGAGGACCCAAATCAATGGTGGTAAGGCTAAGCTCAGTAGGTAAGAATACAAAGGAATCTGGGCTTCTGGGAAGAAGACGATAATGAACGGAAGCTGGATGAAAAGGAGAGAGATCTGTTAACAACACTTTGTCCCCTATAGGTAAAATTATGAATCATGGTGAAACTGGTAAAATCAATGTGCTAAAATTTAAGTAAAATTCATAACAGTGCTGCAGTTATTTAACAATCTATATTTTCATATGGACATAAAAGTATTAAAACATTTTAAATGAATTTAAAATTGGGAGGTTCGTTATTAAAAGTATCTCACTGTGTATTTTTCCTAACAGCAAATAAAATTGAATCCTTTACAATGCATGCCAATTTTCTTAAGTTTGGATATCTACAAATTTTCCATGAAATGCTGTCCTTAGGCACTTAGGATAATAGTGGCATGAGATATTTTTCATTAATGCTTCATCATTTATATCAGAAGAAGATGAAATATTCTTGAATTTCATCTGGCAGAACTCTAATGCAATAATTTGACATTTGGAATAGATGGAGGTGGCCTCAGTGAGCTCTCAAGTTCCATATCTTTCTTTTAATTTATTATTCCCTGGGCCCAAGTTTGCTTATTTGCAAAAGACCATGGCATGGCTCACACTGGATCCCCCAGGTTCATCAAACTAACAAAAGCAGATGTGGAAACTCACTTTCAGCTTTTGTCACACATAAACTTTAGTGACCATTTTTTTGGTTTCTTCTACAGTCTTACTTTGAGACTCAGACCTTAAAGGTGAAGCATTAGGGATGGTAAATCAGGGGGCTCTTTCATGACCAACTTTCTTAGCATGCTAGAACCTATCCTGAGGGCTGGTAAGAAAGAGATTTTACATTGTGTTTATATCAGATTTTCACCTAAGTAGAGGTTTCTATAGAAATTACGTTACTTGGGGTCTGGACTGGTGGCTCGGCAGTTTCGGCACTTGTCCCAGCACGAACGCGCACAACAAGAGTCAGAGCAATGAAAGCCATGTGAAAAACTCAATAAAAATTGATTCTCTCTTTCTCTCCCTCTCTCTCATTGTCATTCTCTCTATATAAAAGAAGAAAACATCATTCCTCACATACTAATCAGTGTCATTATACAGGTAGGGCTTCACTGCCTTCTGACAACCATCACTGAACAACCTTCCTTATCGGATGTTAAACATTTCAGGGAACACAGGGCAGTGAGTTAAGAGTAAAAAGAAGCACTTGCAGCATGATCCTTTCCTTTGGCTCTGCTCTGGACAAGAGATTACAAGGGAAAGAAGCTCAAAAAGATGAGAGAGACTATTTTGATTGGCTTTGGTTATAGGGAAGCCATGCCTATTGCTCATTTAGAAAATCATCCTCTCATTTTCTGCCTTTAAAACACTAGAGTATTCAAAAGAAAAAGTGTTCTATGGGGATAGAAGTTTGGATATTTGTTTTGTATTACATTTGTGCTCAGGAATGAAATCTTTTGCTGAAGGAAAGTTCTATAGAAGAGAAGCAAACTCACCACTTGGTGGCCGGGGCACAGTCAGGTGCCTGGGTTTGAGGATGAATTGACAGTGCATCTTTTGGGACACATCTTCCATGAGAAATGGCTCTAAGAGGTTGGAGGTGGTGGTACCATCCTTTGATTCCTGTTTCGGGAGTGCAGTGTCTCGCAGATGGTTCATTTTTATGGCATAGATATATTCATGCCCTACAAATGCAGAAATTTATATGTAGAATTTTGGTGACTATAATTATGACTCTATCTGCTGCAAAATGAATTGGATTTCAGTTTATTCCTGGGACTTCTGCTGAGAAGAATAAGTTTGAAAAAAAAAATAGTTGCCTGAATTACCACCATACCATGTACACTCTTAGAAATGGAGAAAACTGCATGCAGTATGCTTGCCCTTCCAACATACTTCCATGAGGAGTGAGGATAATTGAAGGTGAGAAGAATACTTTTATATTTTCTTTTATGGAATGAATTGGATTAGTCTTGACTGCATGTTTTCAGTGAAGAGCATTTAAAGATGTTTTAACTTCTTCTTTGACATTAAGTAGATATGTAAAACTTTAGCAAATCCATGTTTCCTCATGACATAAAAGTCTGTTTTAAAGTATTTACCTATAATGCAATGTTATAAGGAAGCCTCAGTGGCTAATATTTAAATGAGATTGACAAAGTGCTATACATGGGAAGCATCACTGTTATCTAGCATGTCTATCTGCAAAGGACATTTCATCATCTTATGAATATATATTACAGTTATTCAAGAACTATGGAATGGATTTGTTTGATTTATACTTCCCTCTTCTACCCCCTGAGGTTGGTGTTCACAGGCATGCATCACAAGGAAGACTGAAGAGGATTGAGAATACAGAAACAGAAGAAAAATGGAATTTGCAAACTACAACCCTGGAAATCCAACTGACATATTATTCTTGCCTTCTGCTACTTCAGTATAATCCACAAATGCTATCATGTGGTAGAATTTTGTAGCAAGAGGGTAATTCCTCTTCAAATTGTGCCCCTGAATGTAACTTGAACTCTTCTTTCTTCATGGTAAAGGGATGCATTGGAACTTTTATTCATATTTACTCTTCATAGTAATTTACGGAAACTTACAGAACTAAATGAAAAAAATGATGTCTATAGTAACAGTAATAAAATTCATTCATCAAAATCAAATCACCCATGGATTTTTAGTAAAATCTAGCCATTTCATTTGAATCTTCTGGAAGCCTGGATATTTCCATCTATACAGTTATTAACTAAACTACTAAAATTATTTTTCATGACAACTTTTATTTTCATTCAGTTTGTACAAGGAAAACAAACCCTGAAATGTTGGCAATTTTGCCTTCAACCCTATGCATGATAACTTTCTATATTCCAAGTCTGAGCATTAGAAAAAAGAAAGATTTCATAAAGAACCATGGTTTTAGATTGCTTAGACTAATTGAAATCTATGTTTGTGACATCATTGACAATTAAATGATTTTAGAAGATAATGAGTTTGTAAACTTTATATACAATATCCACTGAAAGTTATTTTGAATTTCTTAACAAAATGTCATCATTTTAGTTGTTGTACTCTCAAGAACTGTTGTCACAGGCTGTGCTGGTGAGGTTCATGCCTCTACCCCCCCATGACTTATGAGGCTTAGACAGGAGGATTACAAGTTTTAGAACAGCCTCAGCAACTTAGGGAGACTGTGTTTTAATTTTTTTTAAAAATGAAAAGAACAGAGTATGTGGCTCATTGGTTACATTCCTCAGGGTTCAATCCCTTGTACAAAAAATTGAAAATGAAAAAGTCCTGCAGAGCTTCCATAGATTCTTTCCCTTATTTTTCTTGCTCTATTTCTGGTAATTTTATACTGATTTAAAATTTATGAAAAATTCATTAACTAAGAAACTAAAAAAAGTTGAGATTCAACCTCTTTATCAATAATTTCTTGAAACAAATGCTGAGAAATTTGGACCTGTATAGAAATAATAAATTCAGTTAATGACATAGTATTTGTTGAATTAATCCATGAAGATTTTATGAATCCTGATGAGTTAATTTCTTTTGATTTATTTATTGTCTGTGGAATTTCTCTGCAGAGCATAGCTGTTCCATAATTATTCACCAATTAAGATGTGTGATTGAATTAAAAATGGTTTTCTACAGAGCCAATATTGTAGTAGTTTGGAAATGGAATAAATAATCCAATAACTGAATAAGAAAATGAAACTGATAGATAAAATGAATACCAATTTAAAGATCTGTCAGAAAAAATATCTTAGTGAAACAGTTCTTCTTAGGAATTGAAAATTGGGTGAAAATTCACATTTCTTTTTCCAACTATAACATTTGCTGCTTAAGTCAAAACATATTGTCTAGCACATAGTAAAGGCTTAATAGGTATCTATTAAGTACATATGAGATGAGATTTAATATTGAAAAGTAGCTTAGCTTAGATCCATAAGAACAATTTTGACATGCTCAGAATTAATAATTAAAATTCTATCTTATTTTGTACAGAAACTTGCCAATGAGTGGGTATGGTGCAGCTTCCTTTTCAGATTTCACCCACAACTGGTAGTCTCTCACAGAGCCCTTGGAGACAAAAGAAGTGAAAGGCATAGTAAATCTTCTGTCTTGTACTTGAATGAGCACACTTGTTGGCATTTCTGTGCTTTGCAGAAAGGAAAACCCATGGACAATATGATTGCTATTCAGGTTCATGGAGTACCTATGGTGTTTTGAAGATGGCACTGCTGATCCTGCCCCTCATCTCCCATTTCCCCAAGGAGAACATGGAAATCCAGTTCTTTTAATTCCTAGCACTAACTGAAATCTACAAACTAGTGGAATTGGACCCTTCACTATGTAAGTTAGGGGGACAGAATGTGGCATCATTCCTTTACAAAGGAAGAACACAATTCATGTTTCTCAAAACTTAATCCCTTTAGTAGAGACTGTAGTGTACTTCTGACATCTATCTGGACTTCCCAGAGACTGTTAGATTTCACCTCCAACAGAGCCCTACAAAGGCAATTTTGCTACGCAGAAAGCCATGGACACTGCTGTGTCTATGCTTTTAAAGTCAGATCCCAAAGGCTGATTTTTATATATATTTTAAACTGAGAGAGAAGAAAAGAGTTTTTTTCTGTTGTTTTTTCCCCGTAACACTTAGTTTTATATGTGGTGCTGGGATTCAAACTCATTTCCTCACACGGGTCAGGTAAGTGCTGCACTGCTGAGCTAACTCTGCAGCCTCTCAAAAACTGATTATCAGTTGAGCTGCTTCTGACCAGGAGGAAAATGATCAAGAAGCTTTGAGGAAGTGAGTGGGTAGTAGTTCAGGAAAAGACCAGTTCTGGCGACAGTGAAAAGAATTCTATCAAGAAAATAGGACCAATTGATGAAAATAATAAAATGTTTCACTTGCAGAATTACAATCCAGAAACACTCTAATTCCTTCTTGAAAGAAATAAAATTAAATTACACAGAATTTGCTGAATACTCTACGAAGGTTAAAGGAAAAAATTGTTTTCAACAAAGCTAGAACAGAGATAGTCATTGCTATTGGAAATACTTCATATTCTTGTTTTTAACTTCTCATCAAAAGTAATGGATAAGCTATACTGCATACCTATACAAAAATGTAAATGTTTAAAGTTATTGTAAAATATATTGAAGAGTAATAAGAGATGAGAGGTCAGGAGAAGAAGGGGAAATTTTGGAACTGAGATAAAGCAAGGAACATTTCACCCATCTATAAGTAAGTCACTATATATACTACAGTTAATACTACAGATATATATATATATATATTCTTCATAGGTGTAAGGATTATGTGAGTGTACTTGGGTTTTTGAGGAGAAATATAGGACCCACAAGAAAGGCAAGGAATCACGGATGGGAGGAGGTTGGTAGAGGCATGTTGAGGGGTGTGAGAATAATGAACAAATTGTATTGCTAAATTGTGTACATCTAGGAATATGTGGCAACTAATCTCATCATTATGTAAAATTTTAATGCACTAATGAAAGACAAATTTAATAAATGTAATGGTCCTGTCTTAAGGGTGGAGGTTGTCGGCTATGGAGAGTGCCATACAGATCTCTCCTGCCCCATGCAAACCACACTTTGTCATTTTTTCCTGCATTGTGTATCCCAGTCAAAGAGGAAGAAAAATCTATAGAAAATATTTTTACGTAGTATCTCAAAACACCACAAAATTCTCTTAGAGCCAGTATACACTTACAGTCCAAATTCATAATTAATTTTTTGGTTTTATCAGATCATGCACTTTTTAACTTTTTTTTTAGTAGCAGATGATCAGATTAACTATATTTATTGCTTTGTATGTGGTGTTAAGTATTATATCCAGAGCCTCACAAGTTCTAGACAAGTCCTCTGCCACTGAACTGTAATCCCAACCCAGATATTTCACTTTAAAGTAATCAAAGATAACAAAATAAGTCTTGCTTTAACTAATCTCCAGTCTTTCCTAAAGACCATTCACTCTCTGCTAGGATAAAATTATATAGGTAAGAAATCAGTGCAGATGTGTTGCCTTTACGAGTTGTTACAAAATGTAAGTATACTGTAAATATATTAACAAATTTTATAAAAAAATTCCATTTCTTATTCCAAAATGTGGTTGTCCTGAGGTTTATTATATCATTGTGTGAGTGCAAATCTAAATGCAATCAACAATAATGTGACATATCTTAATTTTGTCATGTCATATGCTAGTAATTGTGCTTTCATAATAGAGAATCTCACTAAAGAAATAATGTTGCTCAGGTGCTTTCCTTAGTTTTCATTCTTGTAAGACTCATTTCCTTTATCAAAATTGCCCATTCTGCACTGTTTATGTAACTAGAAAGGAAAGCAGTGAGAGGAACCTTCAGTTCTCTTACCCCTCTCTCAACCTCAAATACACCTATTTTTC
>PVKS010049344.1:0-12034 GCA_004027875.1 Aplodontia rufa
TTTCACTCTGCAGGACCTAGGGGTATCAGATTGAAAATCATGGAATACCATGTAAACCACAGACTTTAGATTTCCATGAGCCATCGTTTTCCTAGGGATCACCTAGACAATTGTTGAATGAATACAACACTTAAATTACAGGTGATGTTACCATCGCTGGATTTCCCCCTCCATGATTGGTAGCTATTCTATTACTCCTTTACCCAGCGTACAGTATCATCCACTTAACTGTAGTTTCACTTTTCTTGGTTTCAACTGCAATCAACCAAGGTCTGAACATAATAAAAGGAAAATTTCAGAAGTAAACAATTCGTGTTTTAAATTGTGCTCTGTTCTGAGAGGCACAATGAAATCTTGAGCCTTCCTGCTCCACCCTGCCCAGGACATGAATCATTCCTCTTTCCAGTGTATCCGTGTTGTATATGGTACCTGTTAGCTCCTTAGTGACTGACTATCATGGCATCTCAGTGTTTGTGTTCAAGGACCCATTATTCAATAATCAACCCAAAGCAAAAATCCAGTGATTCTGTTATTCAGCTATGTCAAAGAGAGGCCATAAAATGAATATTTAAACGAAAAGATGACAACTTACTGTAGGTATGTATGTACAGGAAAAGAACAGTAAATAAAGTGTTCAGTACTATCTGGGACTTCAGGTGTGGTCTTAGTACCCCTGGATAAAAAGGACTATTGTACAATTCTTTAAAGAAAGTGTCTTGGCGATACAATGCCTTCACAGGAGGCCTCATCTCTGACACTAACTACAGTATGATCCATGTACATGGCAACCATAAAATTTTGTGCACAATAACACTAACCACCCCCCCGCCATACACCAGCACCAAAAAGAAAAAGAATAAAATTGAACAAAAAGGAGGAAATTTTTGAAAAATTTAATATCAAACAAAATGGGGGCACTCTGTGGATAGCTGAGTGTGTTGACTGCACTTAGTTAAAAAAACAGTTCTGATCTTTTTCCTACAAAGGGCTGAGGCACACCCCACCAAGGATGCTCCAAGATGCCCAGGAACCCTACAACTAAAAGAAGCCTTTCCTGACTCTTTGGGATTCAACATATCTGTCAAAGGCCAATGGGACTGTTTTGAGTCACTCGTAAGGTAAGAAGTCACTTAGGTGCTGTGGACCCTGTTGGATCTTTTGGTCTCTGCCTCCTCCATCTCTGACCAGTTGAAAGCTGTTGTTCCTAGTTCCTGCACTAATGGAGCAGACCGGAGTATGGAAGCACATTTCTTCAGTTATGGCAGCCCCGATTATGTCTTCATAGTTTCCCCAGGTTATTTTTTGATTAAAATGCTAAAAATTAAAGCTTGGATAAGAATTTATTCAACGGCAGATAAAAAGGCTATTTCTGCCAGAGCTTCTGTGGCTGCATCCAGATCCCTGGTGGAGATTTATACTCATAGTCACTAAGGGGCCACATCTGTTCATGAGTTCCTGGGCACAGACACTAAGGAGCCACATCTACCCTAGGATTCTAGGCACAGACATGGAGTGGCCACATCTGCCCATGAGATCCCAGGCATCTCTTTGCAAACCCTCTTCACAGAGCTCTTCTGTGAACCAGTCTTACACAATAAGGACTCTGTGCTTCTCAATATTTTTTTAGACTTAAAGCAAACTTTCCTTCTTCCCACCTTTGGCTTCAGTTAGTTATTTCAAAGGGCAAAAGTTATTAAAATTCCAACGTGGAAACTTGCTCCATAAACAGGAAAGGAGTTTTCAGGACCCACCACTGAGCATGAAATTAACTGGTCCTTTGGGTTGGTCAGCTCCCAGTGCTGGCCTTTGAGAGGGTTCTCTCCAAGCCATAGACTTTGTTTCTGGTCCTGGCTGCTGGTGAGCTGCCATCCTATATACCATACTTTTTTCTAATATCAAACTTAGAAAAACAAAAAGGGGTCACATGAAATGATCTCACTTATGCCAGCTCTCCATAATCACAGATCAATTCACTTTTAGATGGTAACATGTATTCACCAATCAATTATTTGTAATTTGTGGTTCTATGAGATAGTTAAAAAAGAGAACAAACAAATTAAGGACAAATTAAGTTCTAAAATCTCAGGGAAAAAAAGAGAAAAAAAGGCACAAAAATACATCTAAAATTGAATGATGAAATGATTGGGGGTGGGGTTTCAGGAACCCAAATAAAAGGGGAGTGCCAGACCCGCAGAGGGAAGCTGTAGAGCCCCCTCGAAGAGGAGCATCTGAGGTCAGCCCTGAAAGGTGGATGAGCATGGCAGATTAAAGAAAGCCACACATTCTCTGATGTCCTGTTATTGAGAAACAAGGTCTCTATCCTCCATTGAATGCTGTACATTCTATGGTTTTGATATACAATGGCATCTTTTTGTGTAAGTTTCCAGGCCAACACCTTAAGATCCTAGCAGCTTGTTCTTTTTGTCTTTTGGAACACCTGATCTTGGAATACTCTCTCTGGGAGCCACAGACGAGAGTCACCACAGAAGAGGCCACATGCAGACACTTCAGGTAAGTCCACCCTTTTGGTCATACCAAGGCACTAGACAGATGTGCAGAGTTCCCTTGGCTTTTCCAGTCCAGCCCATCTGCCAGCTGGGGATTGCAAGAGCTCTTCATCAGCACTACATGGAGCAGAACAACCACCTAGCTGAGCCCTGCTCAAATTTTTGAACCACAAAACTGTGGACTATAATGAGATGATTGTTTTGAAGCTCTGATAGGTAACCAGAAAAGTAACTAGTAGAGATGAGGCACCAATGACATTGAAGAAGGAGGGAATTATGTAGTTAAAGCCAAGAAGTTGTGAAGGTACAGAGAATAGAATCAGGAAATGAGTTTGGGGAAAACTACAGGAAGTATAAGGAAAAAAATTATTGTTGCATGTGTTTAAAGGCTAAAGAGAGGGTCAAAGTCATATTCAGCTTATATATTGTATAGTTAAGGGGGTGCTACTAAGATTCTATATTTTAACTTTTTATTATAGAAATTTATAAATATATACAAGCGGGGAATAGAACAATGATCCTTGATTATCTTGCTTTGTCTGGAAAGGTATACAAAATACCATAAACTGTGTCTCATAAACAACAGATACTGATTTCCTGTAGTTCTGGAGGCCAGGAAGTCCAAGATCAAGGCACCAGCAGAGTTAGTGTCTGATGAGGGCTTAATTTTTATTCTTAGATCACCTTCTCACTGTGTCCTCGCATGGTGTGGGAGTTCTCTGGAGTTTATTATATAAGAGCACTAATTTCATTCATGAGGACTCCACCACCATGACCTCATCAGCTCCCAAGACCCCACCTCCAATACCATCTCCTTGAAGGTTAGAGTTTCAATGCATGAAGCTGGCAAGGGGGCACAAGCATTCAGACCATAGTAGCTGTACACTTCACAATGGGGGGTCAAGGACTGTATAAATTGTTTCCTGACAATAAGGATTATCCATGTCTCTCATTTCCTGAAACATTTTAAGGCAAGTCCCAAACTATGTGTCATTTAACCCACAAATATCCTAGGATGTAGTCCTAACAGATAAGGGCTTTAAAAAGTAAGCATAATACCATTTTCACACCTTTAAAAAAGTTAGTGATCTAAAATGAAGCCTTTCCTTGATCGTATTTCTCTTACTGTGGGCTTTGTGATTGGGTTAAACTGGATGTGGCACTGCATGGGTTGATCTGTCTCTGAGTCCTCTTGTGACTGATGGCAATTTCACATCAGACCCTGCCCTCTGTCCTATGCTGTCTGTCCTGTAGAAATTCAGCTGATGGCACCCCCCAGAGATGATGGCACTTCACACGCTCCTCTGTCCAGGCAGTGTTTCAGAAGTTCAATCTGACAGTATGTGACGGTGATGTGTGGAGTGGATCAGGACCTGTCCAGAATGTGAGTTCCTGAGAAGCTGGCCTGATCCACAAGGCAGGGGAAGGGAAAGGGGACCACAGCTAGAGGAGCAGTGGGTACGTAACACAGAGGCCAGAGTGGAGTGCGGCAATAACAATTCCTAGCAGTTATTGAACGCTAACAGTATACAAAGCTCTATCCCCAGTATGCTAGATAATATTTCCCCCATTTTACAGACCCAGGCCTAGAAAGGACATGTGATTTATCATCAGTTGGTAGGTGATGCAGACAGAGCAGGAACCAAAGGACTGTGTCTCTGTTAAATTACAGAAATGAGGTCCCTGCGGCTGGAGCGGTGGCTTCGTGGTTACAGCGCTTGCCCTGCACACATAAGTATGCGGGTTCAGACCCCAGCACCCACGCACACAACTAAGTGTCAGAGAAACAAAGACCATGTGAAAAACTCAATAAAAATTGATTCTCTCTGTCTCTCTCTCTCTCTCGCTGCTCTTCTCTCTTAAAAGAAAGAAAAAGAAAAAAAGAAAGAAAGAAAAGGAAAGGAAAGGAAAGAAAAGAAAAAGAAAAAGAAACGAGGTCCCTGTGTTTGGCGTGACGTTTGAAGGGAGAAAAGATGCACATTACTGAAGGCAGGTAAAGACTGGGGGAAAGCGGAAAGCTTTGGTGGGAGCAAATGAGCTAAGTTTCTCACAGTACAAACCAAATGCCACCTATGTCAGCACACCCTGGGCACTTAACTTCTCTTCTTTTTACTTTTGTTTTCTTATCTTTCTCTCCCTCTTCTCTTTCTTCCCTTCTCCTCCTCTCCTTCTCCTTCTCCTCCTTTTCTTTTTGAATTACAGACTCCTGGACTCTACCCAAGACCTAGTAGATCAGATTTCCAGCAGTGTGACCCAGGAATCTATTCAAACAAGCCCCTTGGAATTTTCAGACGAAATTTAGAAAACGTTGGAATAAACAATCAGACCACATTTAGTGGGAAGAGAAAGAAACCTTTGCATGTAGGAGAATGACCAAAAAAAAAAAAAAAGTTTTTTCATAGCTGGGCACTGAGTCTAGGCCACCCATGTGCTAGGAAATTGCTCCCCCACTGAGCTCCATTGCCACTGACTGAATCTGATAGCCCCTCGATCTCCCAGAAAACATTCTTGTTTTGCTACTGAACATTGGAATCCTAGGTGATTACCAAGTAGTTCCTTTATATCAAATTGCAATCAATTTCACTTTTGTTAGAAATTATAAACTTAGCTTCAACCAGATTTACTTGCAGTACCCTCTGTGGCCTGCCTTCTCATCATTGCTGCTTCCTTGGTCCTCACACCCACCCCTGTCAGCTTAAGCTGTTTGGAGGTGACAGGTGGGTGAGCCTCCATTCCAGGGGAGAGGAGACAAGGTCTAATTCTCAGGAATTATCTCCTTATTTGTAACTGTTTAAATCTCATTTTCTGCAGGAGTCTTGATTGTTTCACCAACTCAATATAGGACATAAAATAATAATCAAGGTTTTTTAAAAAAATAGATTCAAAGGGAAGGTTAGGGTGGGGCCAAAAAAAATAAGACTCATGAGTCTATAATCTTTGTCATGTTTGCTACTTTATTCACAAGCCCAAAATAGTACCTGGCACACTGTAGATACTCAATATTTGTTGAATGAATAAACAGATGAAAAATTGAATGAATGAAAAAGCTAAGTGTCAGAGCAATGAAAGCCATGTGAAAAATTCAATAAAAATTAATTCTCTCTCTCTCTCTCTCTCTCTCTCTCTCTCCTTCTCTCTTAAAAAACAACAACAAGAAGCAAAAAACCCCAGAACCACCAGACTGCATGGGATGGGTCGAGAGGGCAAGAAATGTTAAGTCTGATGCTAAAAGATGGAAAAATAAAATCTTCCAGGTAGGTGGCTCCTGTCCTCACTGGCTTCATGAACTCAGCTCCAATCAGATTCTAGTTAAGAGAGGAGAATTTAAATGTGGCATTAGAAGTAAATACTGGTAGCAATGTGGGGCAAGGGAAAATATCTCCTCAAGATAAATAAGAGATTATAATTAATATACATAATGTTTTGCTACATCAATCCAAACAGATTTTTTCCCTAATGATAAATTTCTTGTCCTCAGGCAAAAGTAAACGCATGCCTAAATGCTTTTTATAAATTCAGTTACCTGAAGGGACCCTCAGCATTCTCTAACTTGATGCATAATGTTTGCTTTCTGCTTCTCCCTGGCACCTTGGGGCCTGTGCATCTGGAGTCATTGTCCTTGAGGAACTTTTTTCTCCCTTCGTTGTCCCCATCCGTCCTGTTGATCTCAACCTTAAAATATTCTTTTTGCTCCTTCTTGCTGGAGAAAGTCAACTGCATTCCGTGCTGAGGGGCCAAATACAGGACCACTGGAATAAAAAATGAGAAACTAAATGAAGACAACAGGTTATTTGGGCAGATCTCAAATAGGATAGACCTCTAAGAGAGTCAGGTGACCCAGAGACCTCTGGCTCCACCTAGCCTCTTTTTTTTTTTTTTTTTTTTTTTTTTTTGGTACCTAGAGTTGAACCCAGGGACACTTAATCATTGAGCCACATCCTCAGCCCTTATTGATTTATTTCTCTATTACTTATGTTTTTATTGTGCCAGGGTCTCCCTAAATTGCTGAGGCTGACTTTGAGTTCCTGATCCTCCTGCCTCAGCCTCCCGAGCAGCTGGGATTACAGGCCTGCGCCACCTAGCCGGTTCGATTTCCCCGTCCTCGCTTCGGTTCACCACACCGCGTTGACTTTTCTGTCCTCCACAGTGAGCAGGTCTGGAGCTGGGGCAGCAGTTTGCGTTCTCGTCGCTTTGCTTTCTCGAGGCTTGGAAGACAGTGCACAAAAGGGGAACCCTGGTTTTGCTAAGGGCTGCTGCCTCGGAGGTTCTGATTTCTCAAAGGAGTGGCTAAAATGCTTTCCTGGGCTGCAGCTCTGAACCCACACTGTGGAGTCTTTCAAAATATCACAAGACAAAGCCATCTTTAAGTGCAGCTCGGGAATTAAGGAAATGCCAAAAGTTACCTTCTAAGCCAAGGCAGAAGGAGCAAGGTCCAGAGCCCAGAAGGAGCGGGATGGGGAAGCTTAGAGCTAAGGATCGGTGCCCAGCGGCAACCGCAGAGCTGTCTGCGCGCTGGGGCGGGCGGAGCGAGCGGCTGTCCTGAGCCCCGGAGCGCGCTGGCGGGGGTGGGCGTCCTCTGGCTGCCTTCTGCCCAGGCCTGGCCCAGGGAAGCCTAACTCGTGCTCACTGTTTTAGCAGCGGCTGCGCGGGTCACAGGGCGCTCTGTTCCCAGCGCGTCCCATGGAGGGAGGCTGGAGAACTGGCCTCCACGGCGCGCGCCTGACTCTTGGCAAGGCGGCTTGGCTTGGAGCGCCCTGGCTCGTCGCCCACCAGGCGGGTCCCGCCCCCGGGAAAAGACTCAAGGAGCCTGCTCCTCTCTCGCGCGCGCCCAGTCTTCCAGCGCTGCACTCCGCGTGCGCCCCTCGCCCTCCTGCCCTTCTTCCCACTCGCCGCTACCATGGTCGCCTTCTCCAGGAGGCCCGCTGTCCTGGCCCTGACCGGACTGGCGCTGCTCCTGCTGCTGTGCGTTGGGCCAGGTGAGTGAGGCGATGCCAGGCTGAGAGCGTCTCCTGGTCCGAGGGTGGCGTTGGCACAGGGTGGCGCTGCCAGGATGCCAGGTGGAGAGACATCGGGGATGGGTTGGAGGCGGAGAGACCCAACCTCAACTTGAACAAGACCAAAGGGTTGTAAAGCAAGGTCTAACGTTTTGCAGCTGCAGGCGTGCGAAGCAGTGCGCTCCGGACGGCTGAGAGAACATGCGGATCAAGGGGAGGGTCTCAGATATGAGGGGCACCTTTGGGAAAGGAGGTCCATAGGGTGCTCTGGAGAGGTTACAGGGATGAACGAAGTAGCGGGGTGTTTCATGGGGGTGGTTCCCCTGGAGGAAACAGACCGATGGGGCGGCAGAAGGCACCCTGAGGTCGAATCCCTTCCAGGCAGTCCAGGAAGGAGAGTTGATATTGTTCCAGTCTGCAGAGCTGAGCGCAGGCCATACTCCAGATCCAGGAACCGCTCTTAAAGCAGTAAGGCTTAACCTTCTCCATCTCACCGATCTCTCAGAAAACAGGCTGGAAAATTGGAAAATTCCCTATCGTTTTCCATTGAAAGTGCCTTCACAGGCACACTCGGAATGAAGCAAGTTGGTGGGCACGCAGACGCCTAAATCCTGGGGGTGTCCACACACTTCACTTACAGACCCTTAATCCCAAACTGTACCTTTGGTCCTGAGATAGCACCCACCGCACCTTGTATGATCCATTATGGTTCACAACTGAACTCCTGTGCACATGAGGGGCTCTGAGGCTTACAACTCAGATACTGGGACCCCAGATTTACTGCTAAGGGACCTGGGCCTAGAAGGCACTGACTGCACCCGAGCACCTGAGACTCCTTGTCCTGCTACAAAGTAGCTGTTCACTGTCTAATGGAAATGGAAGCCCCACTAGATGCTCTGTGGCTGTGTTTTGCTTATTCAAAGCAGGTATGAATAAGCAATCTCCAGGCTGAGGGGACACAAGTGTGGGGCGGGAGCCCTAGGGTCTTTGGAATGAGAGGTGTGGTGTTCAGGTTGGGGAGGTTACTGCTCTAAGTTACAACCACAATGAAGCTGATCAAAAATCTCCCTTTGCAGATTTATATACCTCCTCCTCTTTCTTTCTTACCTTTTTTTTTTTTTTTTGAGAGAAGGACAGAGAGAGAGAGAGAGAGAGAGAGAGAGAGAGAGAATCAATTTTATTGAGTTTTTCACATGGCTTTTGCGGCTCCAACACTTAGCTGTGTACATGGGAGCTGGGGTTTGAAACCGTGTACTTGCGCTTTCAGGGCAAGCACCATAACTGCACAGCCACCGCTCCAGCCCCTCTTTCTTACTTTTTAAGAAGCAAATGTGAATAAATCGTGTGAATGCTGACTATAAGCTATTCATTTCCAGGACTCACCTTTCATTTAGTTCATACCAAGAACTTAGTGGTAGAAGTCATTTAAAACAATACCCTCATCAAGTTGAACACATGGGAAAGGTCTTATGACCCAAAATGAAAATCTCTATGTTGAGATCCAAAGGTGGTTCCTTGTGATACCCAAAAACATTTAATGCAGAAAACGATTATGATCCCTTCTTAATGACTATTTTTTTAATAGGTAGCACCTTCAAATGGGGCATCTTGCAATTCTAAATCTGCTGAACCTGCTGGGAAATCTGATTCCAGGGAACTAAATTTGATAAAATCAGAAGTCTTTATTATCACATCCTAGAAATAATAACTGATGGTTGGGATTTAAAAAAATATCTATGGAAAATACACTTGTTCTTTATTCCTTTCAGTGGCATAGCTGAGATTTGGGGGAGCCATAGTGACACATGTTTGCTGCAAGAAATTGCAGCCTCTAGATAAATACCTAAAGCCAATCCCTATGTCAGTATAAGACCACATTTCACTCATTAATTAAGTCCTTTCCCAGAAGGCAAACAGATGGAGGGGTGATAATTCTGTATGCAGTATCTGTGAGCTGTTAGAGACTGACCAGTGTTAAGCCATTCACGAATGCTAATATTAGTGCCAAGAAATGTATCTTTCTGCCTTGGCAAATATTTTCATAGATTTGGGGGAGGGTACTGAGGATTGAACCTGGAGTCATTTAACCACTGAGTCACATCCCCAGGGCTTTTTATATAGATATATACTTTTTTAAAATTTTGAGACAGGGTCTCACTAAATGGCTGAGGCTGGCTTTAAACTTGTGATCCTCCTGCCTCAGCCTACTGAGTGCTACCTCGGCCAAAATCTTCACTGCTTCTTAAGGTTGGAAGAGAGATTCAGCCTTGAATATAGAAGAATTAAGAGACTGTGGGCAATGTGGGAATAATACTGTTTTAAGAACAACTACATACCATATTGTTACTTTATATGCATTTATGATTGTACAATCATTCAACTCCTTAATAAAAAAATTTGAAAAAATTCAACCCCCCAAAAAAAGAGCAGCCCCACCCCATCTAATCATATAATCCCCTCTACAGCAAGCTGGTCAAGTGCTCAAATCTGTTGATCTACGTTCACGTGCTTCCAGTGTCTATGGAGGGGACGAGTGTCCCCTCGAGTGTCTCTAGGGGTCACTTGTTTCATCTTTGGGTGGCTGCCAAGGCATTGGAACTATTACCTCATTTCCTAATCTATGGTCCAGTGGCCCTTTAGAACCCTAGCCCTCCTTCCAGAAGTGTCTAGGTGAACCCCAAAATGCCTTCAAGTTTTTCTCCTGAGCACATCCTCAGGCCCTAGTCTGCCCTGGACACTCTGCTTTGAGCACCACTCCCAGGTTTTGATGATCTTCAGTGAGATGCTGTGGACTGAATCAAATAAAGGATCTGATTTGAGCAGTCCTTTAGGTTACTACCAACATCCAGTCCCCCTATGCAAGACCCGAAGGCAGGAATCACTTCTGTCCTCTTCCCTTTAGTTTTGTCCCTCAGAATTCTTCCTGAGCCATTTCCATGTCACACAACCTCTGCAAATTGGAGGTCATATAAGTTATTATAATGCTGGAAGACTTTGGGGAGCAAAAGAAGATGCTGTCATTAATTTATCAGGACATAAATTGAGGGTGTCCTAGGAGAGCTAGAAAATGTGACCACTGTACCCATGAGTCATGACAGAGGTGCTTAGGTGGGAAATAGCTAGTAAGTTCTAGAAGTTTCTCTGTCTTATCCCAGAGGCCAGGCCAGTTGGATGGATGTTTCAACTACTGTAAAGGCAGTAGGTAGCACTCAGATCCAAACACCTACAGAGGTTAAGAGGTGAGGGGGCTGCTTATGAACCATGGGCTCTGTGAGCAATGTGGTCCAGAGATGTCCAAACTCTTATTTTGTAAACACAAGCACACTAATAAAATACATCTGCAGATAGAGTTCTGCTTAGAGCAGCAAGTAGCCACTTGGTGACTTGTCTATAAACATTTCTTCCTAAACTACAATTGTCATTACATAAGCAGGGGTTTTAAATTTTTTCTGATTTTATTGATGTGCTGTTGTCAAATAAAGTAGGAATTAAAAATTTCCCCCCAAGTGCTAGGGTTCAAACCCAGGGCCTCATGCAAGATAGGCAAGTGCTCTACCACTGAGCTATACTCCCAGCTCAAAGCAGGGATTCTTAATTTAATTTTGATTCCAGACACTTTTGAGCATTTGGCAAAAACTATGACTTCTAGTCCCAGAAAATTGTACCTTTGCAGATGGAAGCACAGTTTTCTGTCTTTCTCTAGACAACCTAGAGTCTGCCCGTGGACTGAGGTTAAGAACCCTATCAAGGAGGCATTTCTCCATCCTGAACCCAGTGTCCATTTCTTAAATCTGAAGATGCTCTGCTCACTAATCAGGACCCTGCAAGTGTTTTCTTTGAGGGCTTCTGGTCCACCCTTCACAAGACAAATACAATTAAGGATCAAAGCCTTCTGCAAGATTATGGGGGTGGGTGTTCTTTCAGGCCAGATATGCTATTTTTCTATTAAAATAATTGAGCTTGTTAGAAACTCTTTCAAAAACAGAATGAATGTAACAGCAACTGATAATGCTTGATTATAGGACCATCAGAGCAAACTACAAAACAGGGCTGATTTTTAAGAGCGCTAGGGCATATTTCTTGGCTTGTGGCAGCCCAAGTCCCATTTCTGCCTCCTCTATATCTCTCCTCTTCTTATTGCAAGACCAGTCACTGAATTTAGAACCTACCCTAAATCTAGAATACAATCATCTTGATATCCTTAACACATTGCATGTACACATTGCCATATTTCCAAATAACCTTCCATTCTGAGGTTTGGGATTAATATAACTTTGGGGAGATATGATTGGACCTGTCACACCATGAAGTGAATGCTTGCAGGGAGGTATACATGAAGGATGGCCTCCAAGAACAGTGTCACTTTTCCAAGGGTAATGTCCTTGGTCAGATGCAATGGTTCTCACCATTAGCCTCAGGAAACCCAGATGGTTTTTCCTGCATAACAAAGGTGTTAAATACTGCAAAACTACCAAGTTACTCAAAAAGACAGGGTCTGAAGTTACTTAATTTTTTTTACCAACTCTGATTTTC
>PVKS010049345.1:0-12017 GCA_004027875.1 Aplodontia rufa
TAAACTTAGCATATCTTCTTCAAGCTTCTATTTTAGTCTGAGATTTTTGGAGGAAAGTTTTTTTTTTAAATGACATTTTAAAACATTATTTTTATTTATACTGCACCTGGCTTTATTATTTGAAAAATTCAAAGTTCGCAGGCATACTAAGATATGCCAAAACTGGAGAGGTAGCTCAGTGGTAGAGAACTTGTCTGGCATGTGAGAGGCTCTGGGTTCAATCTCCAGCACCATCAAAAGAAGAAAAAATAACAAGATACAAAGAAAGCATTGGACTTGCAGCAGGCTGTGTTCCTCATCAAATCCTCCCTGCTCCCTCCTGTGTATTTATTCAAACTTTTCCAATTGGATGGAGTGAGGATTTAAAGTTTGAGATGCATTAAGAAATAACACAGATTTGGAGCTAAAGAGATAAGGCTTAAAAGCTTGTTCTGCCAGTTTCCAGCAGTGTGATCTTAGGAAAGTCATGTCTTCTCTCATGTTTACTTCCCTATAAAATGGGCCCAATGACATCAGCTTGCCAGATAGTTGGTGAGAAGAGAGAGACCTGTGAAACACACAGCCCAGTGCCTGTCTGGAAGGAAGCCATCACAGCCGTCAGCTCTCATTTCCCTCTTCCTGGGTCTGCAGCAGGTACCCGTGGGACACCCTCAGAATCCAGGATGCTGCAAGCTTGGGAAGGGGCCCCACACAGGCCCCCCAGGTAAATCTCTGCTGCTCTTGGTGGAAACCTTGTAACCTCCCAGGAACCATAACCACAGACATGGCCACGGCCGCAACGGGCTTTGCCACCTTAGAGTTACTGAGTGGGCTATTTATCCTGTGCTAGCGTGACATCACCCACCCAGCGGGAATTCATTGCCCCATTTTCCCAAAGCCCTTTGTATTCCTTTCTCTTGTGCTTTTACCAAGCACTGCAATGTTACTTTGCATGTTTCTATGTGTCTTGCAGCCACCAGCTTATGGATTCTTGGAGGAAGGAGTTGCTTTCCCCTCGGCTGTGTCTCAACACAGAGGTCGGTGCAGAGGAAGGGCCCAGCCAAGGCTTGGTGCAGGAATGAGCCCTGGGTTAGTGGCACTGTTTATTGAGTCTTTAAAATGCATCTGACATGCACTAAGAGCTCTTTCTTTGGTTTGTTCATAATCCTTAAAGCCACCCTGCATCATAGAGACTGTGACTTACCCTCATTTTATTATTATTATTATTATTATTATTATTATTATTATGTCCTGGGGACTGAACCCAGGGCCACTTAACCATTGATCTATATCCTCAGCCCCTTTTTATTTTTTTACTTATTTGTTCGGAGGAGGCAATGTCCACCGAAGTTCTGTCTGACAAAGTCCAGACTTGGGGATGGGCTAGGCAAAGCCAGCCCTGGAGATTGCCAAAACCATCCCTTCTAGAAATTGGCTGTGTTTTAGTAATTAAATGTATTATGAATTTACTTGAACTGAAAACTTTCTGATTATTATAAGAATTGCATTACTCAAACTACCGTTGCGGATTGTTGAGAAGGATACTTGTTATAATACATATAGAAATCATGAAAAACAAAGCTATACTGACTTTAAAACAAAATTGGATATAAAAAGCAAAATAATCAAAACTAAGGAACAAAAAAATAATATACATAAAACATCTACAGAAAGACATGTTTACCTTTTCTGTTGCAGAAGATGAGCTTTAGCTCCTCAGCAGTAAATAAGACATGCTTGCCTTTCTGTCTTAGTGGAGGATGAGTGTTAACTCCTTAGCAGCAATTAAGACATGTTTACACTTTTTGTCTCTGTAGAGGTTAGGCTTTTACTTCTTAGCCCATAAATTAGGATGCACAGATATTCTATAGGATTAACATTTGTAGGATTTAAGATAGGTAGTAAGGTTACAATAACAAAATAATTTTAGGTTAGTAGTTAATAGGATGTAAGAGTTATAATAGCCTATATCATAGTCTAGCTAATTAAGAAACTTTTCATTTATGCTAAGATAAGGCTTCTAAACTAATGCAGTGCAGTAACCGTTAAGCGCCTCTCTTATCTAGTGAGGTAATGGTCTGCAAAAACCTCCAGAGGAATTTAGGGAGACAGAATTTGGGTCAGTGTTTGGATTCTGTCCCTGGTAAAAGCAGGTTCAAAAAAATATGGTCAATGTGACAGGGAGGTCGAGGACAAAAATTGTACTAATTGGTGATGCATTAAGTAACTTTATGTCTGATGCTCTAAAATCAGTTAAACCAAATAGTTACATGTGGCCTATGTAGTCAGGAGGACAAGGACATAAATTGTACTGATGGTTAATGCTTTAAGATTACTGAGAAACTGAAAAAATGATTGTACGAAGAAGCTGATAATGAATGTCTTGTTTGTACATCTTTATAAAAGTGTTCAACAATAAAAAACAGACGGCATTTTGCTCAAGCAGGGTACTGTGTCTGCTTGCAACTTGTCCTGGAGGTTCCAGCTGTTCCTCCATGTTATCCGACTCCACTCCACCTTCGGGGACCCAAGTTCAGCTGGGGCTGGCCTCCGGCATTTTTTAATTTTTTATTTTTATTTATTTATTTATTTATTTATTTATTTTGAGAAGGACAGTGAGGGAGAGACAGACAGAGAGAATCAATTTTTATTGAGTTTTTCGCATGGCATTCGTTGCTCTGACACTTAGCTGTGTACTTGGGTTTTGGGGTTTGAACCCATGTATTTGCGCATGCTCAGCAAGCACGGTAACCACTGAGCCACTGCTCCAGCCCTATTTTTTAAATTTTGAGACAGGGCTTTGCTAAGTTGCTGAGGCTGGTCTCAAACTTTCGATCCTCCTGCCTCAGCCTCCCAAATTGCTGGGATTACAGGTGTGTGCTACCTCCTTTACCCCCCATCCCCACCCCTCATCCATGCCATTTTAGAGATGGAAAACTAAAGCTCAGAGGACTGAAGAACCTGCCTGTGGTCACACAGTCTATAAATGGGTGCGTGGGAATGTCTGTCCAATTCTGTTAGATGCCAGAGTTGGGGGAATAAACCTCTTCTGCCTCTGTTACACTGAGCAGTGGAGAAAAGGACTGGGCTACGGAGAAGGCCCCAACCAAGATTCCGAGATGGGAGATTCAGGTCCCTAGAGAGTGGAAGGTTGTTGCTGGGTGGGGTTGGGGTAGGGGGACAATGGGGGCTTTGGGAACTGAAGGTCACAGGGAAGTTCAAGGGGCCTTGGAGTCTGGGGAGTCTGGGTTCCTTCGTGGTCAAGTTCTGTAGGTGGAGGTGTCCAAGCAGGGTCTTCCCCTTGCTGGGGGGGGGGGCACGGCAGAGGGGGGCGGTGGTCAGCCCCTTCAGGTTGTTTTCAAGCTGGGTTGGGGGGTGTTTAATATTAATAGTAATGACTGTGGCGGTTAGATAATAGGCCTCAGTCCGATTTTAAGGGGGTAAGCGCTTACCTATGGCTGCTGAAGACACACGTCTTTCACCTGCTCCTTTAATATCCCCCTTCTTTCATTCCACTGCCCACCCCCTCCCACCAGCCTAGAACAAAGGGGGTATTATGGGCGGGGTGTTTTCAGGCTGCAGCCAAGGAGACCTCCCCTTCCCCCTCTGCCTCCCCCCTCCCCGCCCGCCCGCCCAGTTTGAATGAGGCTTTTTCCTCCCGAAGGAGATTAGCTCCGTTTGACAAGCAGTGAACTTTGGGAAGGGTAAGTGGGGGGTCTCCTCCGGGAGTCTCCAGAGTGCAGCCCTGTGAACGACTGCTGCTGGAGAGAGACCCCGGAGACAGCAGAACAGATGTGCGGAGTAGGTGGCAGGCAGGCAGACAACACACACAGCCGCGGGCAGGTAGAGTGAGACCCTGAGATGCAGGGGCACGCACACGCGCGCGCGCGCACACACACACACACACACACACACATCCAGGATGTTAGGAAGAGATGCACAGAGAGCCAGACACACAGACACCCACCAAAGACAAAGAGACAGAGAAACACACCAAACTGACCACCAAACCTACCCAGAGAGAGGACAAAGGCAGGGGGAGAAACATGGGGGTGGCATGGGGAATGTTGGAGACACCTAGGAGACAAATAAGCAGAAAGCAGATGGAGGAAGAGAATGGAAGCTGAGAGGGTAAATCGGCAAGAGCGGTGAGGGTGGCAAGGAGGGGTCCTAGAAGGACAGTTGCTAGACGATTACTGGGTCCTCAGCCTCCCGGGTCAGTATCTGCTGACTCTGGCCTTGGACTGGAGGGGTCTGGTAGCTCCGGAGCGGACATTGGCTCAGCTTTGGGAAACTGGCGCATCGGAAGACAGGATGAGAAACTGGCCTCCGCCAACGCAGCAGTGTCGGGAAAGAGGCAAGCAGAAAATGCCAGAACCCCACCCCACCCGCCTCGGAAGCACAGACAGGTGATAGGAGGGGGACGGGGCTCTGAGGAGGCTTCTTTGCGGGGCTTATATAGAAAGAGGATTCTGCTGGCGGTCAGGTGGAGAGAGGAGGAAAACTTCCACTAGTATGATTCCCACCCGCACCCCCTGTCGACGAAGTTCAAAGACACGGACCTGAGAGAGCTGGGATACTAGACCCAGATGGTCATGGGTTCAAATCCCAGCTGTGCCACTGTGTGACTTCAGGTGAGGGCCCTAACACACCTTTGCCCTACTGTCCTCATCTGTAAAATGAGAATGACAATAGTCTATAAGGGTAGTTGGAAGACTCAAATCAGAGTAAGGTAGGCTACGGTGTAGCTTAAAGCACTTGTCTAGCATGGGGGAGGCCCTGGATTCCATTGCCAGCCCTAGGGTAGAGGTGGGGGTGGGGTGGGGAGAATAAAATAGGAAGTACCACCAAAGACTGGTGAAAGGGCTACTTATGTTTTGCAGGCATTTGTCTAAAGCATCTTTCAAATATTTCATTTAATGTCAGGACAACCCCTCCAAGCACTAACTGAGAAACACTGACCACACAAACTATTTAGTACACAGTGGAGCCCTAGTTGCAACCCAGGGTGCTGAGGCTCACTCCTGGGCTCCTCTCACTCTAGGCACTGTCTTTATTAACAAGAGCCATACGGTCTCAATTTCCCTCTTCCAGAAGGAGCTTCTTGGCCTTTTGAGGAGGAAAAGCTGATTTTTATGTACCAGAAGGGGCTTATGAGGTTTGCTGGTGGACAGCAGGTGAGACAGCGGCATGCTGGTTAGGGTTCCCTCCACAGGGGAAAAGAGTGCTTGCCAACTTCCATGCTGCAAATACTCCCTCCAAGGTCAACCTCAAGCTACCCACCTGGCATGCACTAGACCAGGAGCTGGAGAAAGATGCCTGAGATCAGCTCCCAGGAACCCATATGAATGGGCTCCTGCATGTCACTAAGTGAGGCCCAAGCAGCCTATGGGGACAAAGGATGTCAGAGTACCCATCTTTCCCTCTGGGAGCCTCCAGCATCATTTAGGAAAGATAAGGCACCTGGCACACCTACTCAATGCCAAGCAGGCACCCTATGAATGTTTGAAACCCACTGCACATGCTGTGGCATTTGCAGAAGTTCAGAAGTGGGGGTGGGGGGCTGGGGGGCTGGAGCAGTGGCTGGGCAGTTACGGTGCTTGCCTGACATATTCCAGTACACGGGTTCGAACCCCAGCATCCACGTACACAACTAAGTGTCAGAGCAACAAGGGCCATGTGAAAAACTAAATAAAAAATTGATTCTGTCTGATTGTCTGTCTGTCTCTCTCTCTCACTGTCCTTCTCTCTTAAAAAAAAATAAAAAAAAGAAGGGGTGGGTACTGGAGCAGTCGCTGGGTAGTTAGGGTGCTTGCCTGGAATGTGCAAGGATGGAGGTTGAAACCCCAGCACCAAGGACACAACAAAAGCCACATGAAAAACTAAATAAAAAATTGATTCTTTCTCTCTCTCTCTGTCTCTTTAAGAAAAAAAAATGAAGTTAAGAAGTGGGAAAGAAGTTGGGCACTGTGAAGCGTATGTATAATAGCAGCTGCTCAGGTGGCAGAGGCAAGAGCATCGCAAGTTCAAGGCCTGCATGGCCAACATAGCAAAATAAAAAATAAAGAGGGCGGAGATATAGCTCAGTGGTAGAGTGGTCCTGGGTTCAAAGCCCAGTACAAAAAGAAAAAAAAAAAAAGGAAACCCAACAAAACAAACAAAACAAAACAAAATAAAACACCCCCCCCAAATAGAAGAAGATGAACAAGGAGGAGGAGGAGGAAAAGAAGAGAGTGCCTCTGGAGGAGGCTGGCTCCTGGGTTGGCATCTGCTTTGCGCACCCCCGTGCCCTCTGCAGCTGGGAATGCCTGGATGAGGCCTCTTCTCCCCGCCATTGGATCTGCTCTCCTTCCTTGCCAGTCCCTTTCCCTCGCCCTCGAAGTGCCCAGCACACTCCCTAGCACTGAGAACCCCCAGTGTGTGAGCAACAGTGCTGGGGAGGGCTGGCACCAATGGCCTGTGGACCCCCATCTCTGGGGCCCCCACTGCCATTGGTGAAACCAAACACTCCCCGCCAAAACTGCCCACCAAACACCTGACTTCCTCCTGGGGCCCACTCTGGGTGAAAGCAGTTTCCTGTCTGGGTCTTGGTAACCCCCTGAAATCCCAGCCCCCCTACCCCTTCCAAATGCTTATTAAGCTGTTTGCAAATTCAGCGCTGAACCACAGGGTGAGTTTAATAAAGCAGGAGACAGATGCCATCCATCACAGGGGCCCTGGGTGGGATGTGGTGAGATGGTGGGCTCACACCCTCCTGGCTGCTCCTAGGTCAACCAGCTGCAAGTCCACATGGGCCCCTCTCCTCACTCATGGTCCCTTCCAGGGCTTCCCCACTGTGTGTGGTCACTCTTCAGCTCACATCCCTGTCACTGGATCCCACTGAGGAGACCACTGAATCACTGTGGCCAGGAAGAATGGCCAGAAATGAGAGGTCAGCCCTAACTCTGCATTCCACGTGGATGGCTGTACCAGGCAGGGCCTCGACCTTGGGGGTGAAACTCAAGGAGGGGACCACAACCTCAGTCACCAAGGAAAGTCTTTTTTAAAATCAAAGCTACCAAAGAACTGATGATGAACAAAACACCATAATTTTTTCTAAGAGAGAGAGAAAGAGAGAGAGAGAATCAATTCTATTTAGTTTTTCATCTGGTCTTTGTTGCTCTGATATTTAGTTGTATATGTGGTGCTGGGGTTCAAACCTGGGTCCTCATGCATGCCAGGCAAGTGCTCCAACCACTGAGCCACTGCTCCAGCCACAAGAATTTTTTTTTTTTTTTTTTGGTGCCAGGGATTGAACCCAGGGGTGCTTACCATGTAGCTACATCCCCAGCCCTTTTAATTTATTTATTTTTTGAGACAGGGTCTTGGTAAGTTGCTCAGGACCTTGTTAAGTTGCTAAGGCTGGCTTTGAACTTGCTATCCTCCTGCCTCAGCCCCTGTAACCACTGGGATTACAGGCACCACTGTGCCCAGCAAAACACCAGAATTTTAAATAGAGCCAGAATCCGCCTTACTGATAGCTCCCAAGGACAGTCTCTAATGACTTATTGTGGCACCGATAACAGCCACCTCAAATTCAGTGGCCTACCTCAGACCTGCTCCTTCCCTCTTTAGGGAAGGCAACTCTAGGCTTCTAGTTGCTCAGGGCAAAAAAAATTAGAGCCCTACTTGACTGCCCTCCTCCCACAGCCCACACCCAACTCTCAGGAAATCATGTGGCCTCTACCTTCAGATGCATCCAGAATTTGACCCCTTCTCCCCATTTCCACTGCTGGCCCCTGGTCCAAGCTTGTCTGCTCTCACCTGTGGCACTTCAGCAGCCTTCTCATGGGTCTCAGGTCTCCAGGCTCATCTTTCCTCCACTCCACCCAACTTGCTCCACAGAGCAGCAGTGAAATCCCTTCGCCTAAGCCCATGTTAATCTTCTGCTCGGAACCCCCCCTCATTGGTTCTCCATTACACTGAGAGTCAACTAGACCATTAATTATAACAGTCACAGGGTCCCACATGATCTGCCCCACTACCCACTTCTTTGACATGTTTTCTATTCCTCTCCCTTGTCCCCTGGACTCTTGGACACATTAGCTGGCGAAGTACACTCCTGCCTCAGGGCCTTTGCACTTGCTCTTCCTGCTGCCAACACTTGAACACCAGATGTCCGCAAGGCTCCTTCCCTTACTTCCTTCAGGGATTCGTTCAAATACCATCTTGCCACTGCATGTAGAAAAGCACATTGCTGCTCCCCGAGACACTCAGTAGAACCTTTGATGTTTTCTTTTTCTTCATTTTTTTTTAAAGAGTGAGAGAGAGAGAGAGAAAGAGGGAATCAATTATATTTTTTTTCATCTGGCCTCTGTTTCTCCGACATTCAGTTGTGTGTGGTGCTGGGGTTTGAATCTGGGTCCTTGTGCATGCCAGTCAAGCACTCCAATTGCTGAGCCACCACGGCTCCAGCCCCTTTTTCTTTCTTTCTTTTTTTTTTTAAGGGGGTGTCAGAGGGGGAGTTGCTTCTTCTTTTTTAAAGAGAGAGAGGGACAGTAAGAGAGAGAAAGAGACAATCAATTTTATTTAGTTTTTCATGTGGCCTTCGTTGCTCTGACACTTATTGTACAGGTGGTGCTGGGATTTGAACCCGCATCCTCACACATGCCAGGCAAGTGCTGTAACTGCTGAGGCACTGTTCCAGCTCCAATTCTCATCTTTTCCATGCCCTACAAAAGGCAACTCCCCCTGAAAGCCTGGCTCTTGGCCAGGGTTGTGGGGACTGGGGTCAGAAGTGTAGTGCTGTATGAAATGCTCTGAACAGGAGCCCCAAGACTCAACCCTGCCCTGGGCCCAACCCACTGTGTGAATGTGGGCAAGTCACTTCTCTCTGGATCTTGATTCCCCTTTGAGAGAAGAAAGGATTTGGATCAGATCCCTTCAAATACTGATCTTTTAAGAGTTTAAAATCTTTTCGTTTTTAGAGAGAGAGAGTTAGAGAGTGAAAGAGAGAATTACTTTTATTTATTTTTCCATCTGACTTTTGTTTTTCTGACCCTGAGTTGTGTATGTGGTGCTGGAGTTTAAACCTGGGTCCTCGTGCATATGCCAGGCAAGTGCTCACTGAGTTTAAAGTCTTGCCCAGCGCGGTGGCCAGTGGCGCATGCCTGTAATCCCAGCAACTCGGAGGCTGAGGCAGGAGGATCACAAGTTCAAAGTCAGCCTCAGCAACTTATTGAGGCCCTAAACAACTTAGTGAGACCCTGTCTCAAAATTTAAAAAAAAAAAGGGGGGGTTTGGGATGTGGCTCAGTGGTTAAGTGCCCCTGGGTTTAATCCCTGGTAGCAATCAATCAATCAATCAATCAATATTAAGGAAAAAAAAGTTTAAAGTCCTCTCTGGGACTGGAGGCTGGAGCTGTAGCTCAGTGGTAGAGTTCCTGGGTTCAGTCCAACAAACAAACAAACTAATAAATTTAAAAAAAAACAAAGTCTTCGCTGACAATCTCATGTAGTTGGCGGAGTCAGATTGCTTGTGCTCAGATCTTGGTACGCCACTTTCTAGATGGTCCAATTAGATGTTCTACACATTTTATTTTTTGTGGCATCAGTAGAATGGGGATAATTATAGTTCCTACCTTACAGGATTGTTGTGAAAATTGCATGAGAGAATACATTCATCGTGTATAGTGACTCAAAAAGTCACCTAAAAATACTCCATAAATGTTGGCTAGTTTCATTCCCACTAGTGGTAGAGAAGTATAGAGTGCTATAATTGTCTTTTTGTATTTTTACCAAATACATATATTTATGAACAATAGTAGCAGCAAATCCTTGTCCCTCAGGAAATAAAATGCTGACATGGGGCCAAGGCAAGGCCCTCCTCTCGGCCTCTTGGCTCTGGGCTGTCCTGGCTTCTCTCATCCCAGCCAACCTGGCAGATGGCCTTAGGCCTGGCTCCAGGGGCTCCCACATCCTTATCCTCTGCACCCCAGCCTCTTCCCTCCCGCAGCTCCTGTTCCCTGTCCTTGCCTCCCATGTCCCCTGAGCCTTGGCTCCGGGTCTCACTGGACCCTGGCCTGGGCTGCAGCTTGCCTTTCACACCCAGATGCAGGAGCTGCTGCGGAGCCCTGCCTGGTGCTGGGCTGGGGTCCAGCTCGACATCTGGCATCGATTACCAACGGTGGCTGCAGAGTGGACTCCTCTGCCTGCCACTCACCTATCTGCTGGGGTGACAGAGGAGATGGGAAAAAAGATTTTCACAGCTGGAATAAATTGAGGGGAAGTGGAGGGGGAGGGTCAAAAAGAGACAAAAAACAACATTGAACTCAAGATGGAAAAAAAGACAGTATTAGAGGAGGTAATGAAGAAAATACGTGTGTGTGCACCCTGGGTGTGTGCACATATGTCGGGGTAGTTGAGTGGGTTTGCACAAACGTGGGTCTGGCTAAGTTTGACTGTTAGGGATTTACTTGTGTGTGTGTCTAGGATACATGTAAGTGTGTGTACCTATGTGTTTCCATGCATATGGCAGGGGATGAATTGTACGTGTGTGTGTTTGCATGGGTGTGCACCCATTAACCATGGCCTTACAAGGAATTGAACCCAGGGCCTTGCACATGCTAGACATGTGTTGTACCCCTGAGACACATACCCAAACCTTTTTTAAATTTTTCTTTGAGACAGGGTCTCATTAAGTTACCCAGGCTGGCCTTGAACTTGCGATCTTCCTGCCTCAACCTCCTGAGTAGGTGGGATTAAAGCATGCACCACTGTGCACAACCAACCATGGTCTTTTATTTAGTGTTGTTTAGTATTTTGTTTATTTGTGTGTGGGGCGCTACCTACACCTACTGTAGACTGGACAAAATGCCTATTTCTGGGGCCAGGCATGGTGGGGCATGCCTGCAATCCTAGGAGGTTGAGGCAGGAGGATCACGAGTTCGAGGCTGACCTTGGCAACTGAGCAACTTAAGTGACACACTGTCTCAAAAATAAATAAATAAATAATATAAAAAGAAAGCCTATTTCTGGACTCAAACCCGAGGAAGGGAAAACAGGGTTGATGGAAGGAGAGTTGGCAAAGTCAGGCAAGGAGATACCAACTGGGCAAGAAAGGAAAAGAGAGAAAGAAAACAGCACAAAAACATGGATCTCAGAAGAGAAGAAAATATCTGAACACTCCAGAAAACACCAGTGACTACGCATTCAGCTCACCTTCTGGAGCCTGCTCCAGCTGGGTCTGTGTCCCCTGGACCTGGGTCCCAGAACCATGTCCATCTGTGGGTGACAGCCTGACCAGGTTACCATTCCTCCCCCACCTGCTGACCCCAAAGGGCTCCCTCATCCTTCTCTCTCTCTCTCACTTTCTCCCTCCCAGCTGCCCACACCTCAGAGGCCAGGCCAGGCGGCAGGAATTCCCCTCCTTCCCCATCTGCTCCCCATTGACACCACGGAGCTTCCAATTGCCCCCCTCATTAGTCATTAGTCACCAAGATATTTCCCTGGAACCCCTCCCCCCAACTCCTGTGCTTCTATGAGCCAGGGCCGGAAGGGTCCCAACCTCCCACTAGGCCCCTGTTTGCAGCAAACTGTTCTGTAATAACCTTGTCAGAGGCGGAGGCGTGACTGGCCAAGGGACTTGAAGTGGGGAGCTGGTGGCCCTGAAGTGTGCCCGTGCCGGGGCTGGGGCTGGGTTGGCCCCTCACTGTGAGCAGCCACTTTAGGAGGCTAACGTTCCCTCATAATATTATCCCTGTTGAGTCCATAAAAGCCCCCTCTAGCGTTACAGCACTTGAGAGACTATTAAGTTTTAAGGCCTTGGACCTCCGGGGAGGTGGCATGGTGTCTTGGGTGTTTTGTAGCCTCTTGGTTTTTGCAGAGGCATTTGGAAGGGGGACTGAATGGGGCTGAGGAGGGCAAAAGTCTTAGAGAGGGGCAGGGGAAGGGGACAAGGTTGGGACCAGCTCAGGGCAGAAGAACCCTCTCTGTGTTCTTATCAGTGGCTCTCAAACTTTTAAGACCATAAAATTGACCTTCCCTGGAGTGGGGAGGGGG
>PVKS010049346.1:0-12020 GCA_004027875.1 Aplodontia rufa
CATGGCCCTTTGATGTGCAGAGTACTTTGCACTGAAGGACACTGGAAGAGCCTCAGAAGCAAGGTTTCTCTGAGAGTTCCCTGCCTTCTGGTCTCCTGCCCTTCTTTTTCTTCTAAGGCAATCATAGAAACCAGAATTCATTTTCCCTGAAGTTGGTCCCAGAAACTAAAACTCTTCTGCACCAAAGTAAGCCAGAAAATGGAGACTTTTCTTTAGCCTCTCCTGTGTATTTGGGTCATTTCTGAAATGACCCCATGTCATGGGAAACTCTGATTTGTTAGCTCCTCTTGTTAACCTGCCATTTGTTGTAAGAGTGGCATGAGGAAAGGCCTCACCCTTTCTCCCTCTCCTCAAGGCTGTGGGCACATGAAACTGTGAAATCTGAAGAAGTGGTCTGTTAAAACATACTTATCAGGCTCAAGAGGCTGAGGCAGGAGGATCACAAGTTCAAAACCAGCCTCAGGAAACTTAGTGATGCCCTGAGCAGCTTAGCGAGACCCTGTCTCAAAAAAAAAAAAAAAAAAGCTGGAGATGTGGCTGAGTACTTAAGCACCACCACGGGGTTCAATCCCCTGGAACTAACCAACGAACAAAACCCCCTCACCCCAAATCAACTTATTTACCAGACTTGTTGTATGAATTAAACAGGAATAACAGCAGAGCAAAATTAAAGACATAGTTCTTGCCAGGGAAGTGCTCTACCACCAATTCACCACTCCACCCACTAATAAATGCTTTTAAGAAAAAACTAGGGCTGGAGCGGTGGCTCGGTGGTTTTGGCGCTTGCCTGGCAAGCACGAGGACCCAGGTTCAAACCCCAGCACCACATACACAACTGAGTATTGGAGCAACTAAGGCCATGTGAAAAACTAAATAAAATTGTTTCTCTCTTTCTCTGTTTCTCTCACTGTCCCTCTCTCTTTATAAAAAAAAAGAAAAAAAAAAAAGAAAAAATTAGACCTGATTGCATTTAAGATTCTCAAATGAAATCTTCATTAGCAAACCAAATATTTCTCTCTACCTGAGCATGTCATGTATACACCAATATGCCAACATACAACGTTCATGTGGGCTCAAACACACAAATAATGCATCATTAGGGGCTACAAGACAGAGGCTGTCAGAGCTGAAAGATTGTTAGTCTATATCCTCACTTAAGAGATGAGGAGAAGAGGGATAAAGTGATTTGTCAAGCTATGAAAGCAAGCTTGTAACAAACAGGCACTAACCCATGAACACCTGCATGCTTGAATGATGTCATAGGTGCTCTGTGTGATGCTGGTAAACATTTTGGGTAGAAATAGCATGAAATCAGTCCCACTTGGCAATCTGTTACAGTTCAATGGCCTTTACCTGAAAGTCTGGGAAGAAAATATCTACAATGCCACTGCTACAGGATTAGAGGAAGGAGAGAGGCAATGGAGTTTCCATTCTTTTCTAGGAATATTCACCCTTGAGAAGGACATCTTTTTCTGTGGATGTCATCTGTTCTGCAGAAAACCCTTCCCTGAGACTCCCAGGTATTCAAAAAAGGAGTCATAATAATAGACTGGGATGGAAGGCTCACACACCCAGTTACCCAGAATCCCTGAGCCCCAGAACTTGGAAACCTAATGGTGAACCCTTTATATGGAAGATTTGAGAGTCTCTCTCTCTCGTTTTGGTACTGAGGATTGAACCCAGGGATGCTTAACCACTGAGCCACATAGCCAGTCCTTTGAAAATCTTTTTATTTTGAGGGGCTGCAGCAACCGCTCAGCAGCAGAGTCATGTGTGACTCCCTGTCATGTGTGAGTACCAGGAATTGAACCTCAGCATCACATACACAACTAAGTGTTGGAGAAACTAAAAAAAGTTGAAAAATAAAAAAAATGTTTTGAGGGTCTTGCTTAGTTGCTTAGGGCCTTGCTAAGTTGCTGAGACTGTCTTTGAACTTTCAATTCTCCTGCCTCAGGCTCCTGCTAGAAATACAGATGTGCACCACCATGCTTGGCTTGGGAATCTTTATTTTGAGGTAGAGAAATATGTGGGGGAAATATAAACTCTACTCCTTTAGGATTAAAAAATGCTCACTTTTTAAAAACCAGTGTTTAAAACAGCCATATGTATTTAAGGAAGTGGAAATAGTTCTCAGATGCAGGCATACGGCTGTGTCAGCTACCTCCTGTGTTAGGTCATCGTAGAAGGAGGTTGGCAGACATGCCTGTCACTGCACAGGGCTGTGTTGAGTGGCAGAGGGGCTGTAAGATGCAACCACTGAAGAGATGAAAATCTTATGTTAGCTGGTCTGCTTATGCAAGGAGTGAGAATCCTTTAGGATTTGGGAGCAACCTTGTATGGCAGGGGCTCCTTTATGACAAATCTCTTCTACTCCACTCCTCACCTCTTACCCAGGGAAATGCATGGGTATGAGGGGGAAGAAGGATGTAAGACACAAAGAGCGTTGTCATGAGTACACAAAGAGAGTGAAGATAGAAGCAGAAGATAATTGCTACCCTTAATTGTCTGGACCAAGATGGACCAAGAGTTCTTAGAAACAGGTACCTTGGGGGAAAGGGAAGTGGCTTTCTGTCTGACTTTGCTCTTCTGTGACCTGCTTTCACAGCGAACATGAATCTGATGTGGACACTCCTCTTCCTCCTCCTTCTGGACCTAATCGTGTTCACTCCAGCCCTGCCCTTCTCAAAACGACATATAGACAATCCCAAGTCATGGGTCCCTGGAGGACACCACCGATACTGTGATGTAATGATGAGGCGCCGGTGGATGGTCCATAAGGGTAAATGCAAGCCAATCAACACCTTCATTCATGAGAATCTGGCCATCATCACAGATTTCTGCAAAACTCCACCTGTGCCCTGTATGAGCAGCCCTTCATTGCACAATTGCCATGGCAGTACTCATGATGTCAGTGTCACTGACTGCTTTGCCAGCCCAGGAACACGACCTCCTCACTGCCACTACCGTAAGAAAGAATCCACCAGGCCCATTCGTGTGGGCTGTCGTAAGGGGGAACCTGTTCACCTGGATGGTTAGGCTCTGATATGGGAAGCACAGTGACTTGTGACCTGCACCTCTCAATCTTTGAGGCTCTGTCAGTCTTCCCTGTAAAGGCTTCTTCCCTTGCCTGTGCACTGCTCATTGTTCCTGGATACGTACCTATTTCTGCTTCTCTCTCACAGCCCCTTCTCCCCACTCCAGTCCCCCATCCCTGCCAGTGTGGAGTTTCTGATGCAGGATGAGGTGGGAGTGGAGGGTTGCAGGGAGGCAGCCGCATTTTGGGGGTCTACTCTAAGGAAACCTTGCTCGCACCAAGAGGCTCTGTAATCCCTGATCTGTGGGCTGATGCCCAGGAGCTGCTCTAATAAAGGCTACTGCCTCATTGGGTCTTTTTGCAGACAAACTGCTTCCTTCTACCCAGTGAGCTCCTAAGAGGATTAGAGAAGACCCTCTGGAGGAAAACCAGTTTCCTCTATGGAAACAAATCCCAGGAGTAGCTGCTGGGTGGAGAACTGGGGGTGACTCCAGCCAGCCAGGTGCTGTCACCATCTCTGGTGAGCTTCTGTGGTTCTTGCACTGGCCGGCAGGTGGCGCCGCGCCACCTGAATTCCGCTGCTGGAGTCCAGAACTTCCTGGGTCGACTTGGGATGGTGTGGGACAGGCTAGAAGTTTATTGAGCTAGAGAATAATAGGTGAATAAACAAAAAAGTTCATCCAGCAAAAATACAGTTTAACTTTCAAAGAACAGATTTCGTAGTCTATCATTACATTCCCGGGCTCAGGCTCTTTAGTACTGAACCTGACACTTTGGATTTCACTCTTGCACCAGAGGCATAAAGGAGAGGAACCAGGAAATGTATAGTGCAGCTTACTTGTTTACGGTTTGGCTAAAATGAAAAAGCGCTTATTTTTTCCTCGGAATCCTTGCCTGCTGGGATGATCCAAGCCTTTAATGCAAGGGGCCCAAATCCAAGGTAACTGTCCCTTTCTTAGGGTGAAGTGACTGCACATGCACATGCATAGCTACAATGGAGCATGGGAGGACCAGGAAGCACCGAAGTAGATCATCTGGGTTCCATGTGAATTCTTCTCTGCCTGCATTGTGTAGAAGCAATTTTATCTCTTCCCACTAATCAGGGTTACTTAGCTGTGACAGCATGGTGACTCCTCTTCTCATCTGCTGCTCCTTTAACCCAAGAAGTCCAAAATGTTCTGACCCCAGAGGTAGCTTGCAGTTCAATGGACATTTACTGTTTCACTTGGCAAGGGTACATCATCTGTGGGGACCTGGACCTATACCCTTCAGAGCCCAGAGTTATAGAGATAAAAGCATAGTAATTCTCAGTGGTCAACTAAGGTGATGCTAAGTGAAGCTTCTATTTCAACCCCTTGTTTGCTGGACCCATGTATTCTTCCTGTTGGGGTACAGTACCATTTAGAAATCTCTGATTTAATAAATATTAGATCATGAAGTATGATGCCTTTAAGCTGCCCCTTAGTTGTGCTTTTGAAAGTAGTCTCTTTCTCCCCTTCCAACTTCCATCCTCTCCTTCCCTCCGTCCTCTCTCTCTGAGCTGGAATGGTTTGCATATTCCTATTTGTTCTGCAAATGAACTCTTCCCAGTTAGTTGTATAATTTCTTACACTATTGGTGATTTAACTAAAGTAACTTCAACAGAAATGAGGGAAGCTCTTCTGAAATGTGATTAAATGAAGTGTGGTAGTTTGGGTAGCTTACCTGATTTTTTTTAGTTATCGCCCTGTGGTCCTGATTTTACTTATTAAGCTAGCAGAGCCACCTGGTGGTGACCTGAAATTACATTTTCATCTTATGTTTACTTTTTATCTTTCCCAGATTTGAGGAAAGATTTGTCCTCATATAATTAATTGATGCAGGCCATTTGGGGAAAGACAAACCTTCCCATCTCTTGGTGCCAAAAGGCACAATTGGTCTTTCCTGGCAGTATCCTTGGTTATCACAGTGTTGAGAGTAGGCTCTCACTGGGGGTACCAAACTGCTGCAATGGAGAAAGGATTTTCTCTTCTTGTTTAAAGAGTATCCCTTTGCCAGGCATGGTGGTGCAAGCCTGTAATTGGCAACTTGGGAGGCTGAGACAGGAGGATTCCCAAGGTGCAGGTGAGACTCAGCTACACAGGGAAACCCTGTTTCAAAAAATAAAAAGGAGGAGCTGGAGAGGTGGCTCAGTGGTTACAGTGTTTACCTGGCATGGGCAAAGATGCAGCTTGGAACCCCAGCACCATGTACACAGCCAAGTGTCTGAGTAACGAAAGCCACATGAAAAAATAATAAGTTGATTCTCTCTTTCTCTCTCACTGTCCCCCTCTCTCTCTCTTAAAAAAAAAAAAGACTGGCCATGTAGCTCAGTTGTAAGTGCCCCTGGGATCAATAACCAATAAAAAAAGAAAAGTACCTATCTGAGTGGATAATATATGCTTCCCATTTCTATGACTCATAGATCCTGATATAACTGGTTACCACTTGTGATAATTAACATCCTCTTTCAAGAATTCCTTCATAGATTTATGTTCAGCATTTGGCATTTGCTGAAATACAACTAAACGAGACCATAGTCTTAAAGTGTGGTTGTCTGAGAGAAGCATGATGCTGGGAAAATTCTCTTAGAGTGATGGGACTCACTGTATCAGTGACATTGACTAAGAACGTGCTGCCATGCATCTTTATTATGGTTCAAGGGCATGTATCTTTTTAAATTTTGAATAATAACTCAGTGTTAAAACTCTTAGGTTCATGATTTCAAAGTGCAGGTAATGCTGAAAGATAATACTTAGGACACATACATTTGCATTTCTTTTGTCAATAAGCTAAACAGGGAACAAGCCACAGTATAGGACAGGAGATAGGGGGCCTGATACATACCATCCCAAAAAGGACAATTGGCATCTCAGTGTCAGATTGTTGTTATGGTCAGCTAGTGCATTAGAGACTTTTACCTGCAAAATTTTCTTCTGCGTTTCTGCAGAAAGAACTTAAATCACCTCAAATAGTGAGTGAGAGCCACAGTCTGCAGAAAACTCAACTCATCATTCCCCTTTAGTGATGCTGGGATATCAACATTCAGGGCTCAAAGTTCAGTGTATGTTTGGTCATTCAGGCTTCTCTGCTAAAACTTTTACTAGGAATTGAGTATTGTGGGAGTCTCAGCTTGGATCCTCATCAGTTCTTCCATAAACTTTCTCTCCAAGGCAAGCAACATGTTTATATTATTTGTTTTTCACATTTAAGAATGGTTTCCACTTTTTTTTTTTTTAAAGGCTCTCTCAAAAATATTTCACTGGATGAAGTGGCTCACACCTGTGCAGGAGGCTGAGGCAGGGAGATTGCAAGTTTGAGGCCAAACTGGCGATTTAAGTGAGACCCTGTCTCAAAATAAAAAATAAAAGGACTGGGGATGTAGGTCAGTGGTAGAGTGCCCCTGGGTTCCATCCCCAGTACCATAAAAACACCACCAACACACAATTTACATAAATATGGTTATGAAATTTCTAATGAATATGTTCTTTGAGAAACATTTGACAAAATGGGTGAAAACCTTCTGCAAAAACAATTCACTGTAACAGGGAATGTGACATACTTTACAAATACAAAAATCACACACAGCCCAGTGTGTGCAATTGGCTTGCACCCCTCTAGTTTGTCACCGTAAGCCTTAACACTATGTAAACAGTTTCCTACCTTAATTTCCCATCAGTTGAGGACCACAGCCTCGCTGGCCAGTTCCTTTGAGGGAACCCGGTTTCCTTCCATCCCTGGGCCCCTGTCATCAGCCTAAAGGAAACCTCTTAAAGCAGTGTGGGTGGCTTAGAACACTAAGTGCCTCACCTATAGCAGAGAAAGAATCCCTCCCCGCGGGTTTGCTGCGTCTCTACACCAGAGGGCGCTGTTACAGAGGCAAGCTACACTGCATCATGGAAATCTAGAAGTGAAGGTAGGGACATTTTTAACATAATAGATAAAGAAAATTCTGAAATGGTACATTCATTTGGTTTTATGCTTACCTTGGGAAATGTTTTAGAACAAAATCATGAGTAGGTGAAGCTGAGCAAGAATACCTTATGCCGGACGCTGTTCTTGCACATCATGCACTTTGACTTTCTCACCTGTAAAGTGGCTGTTTAGGCTGACTTAGGAATCTTTTAGTGGGTTAATAAATGAGAGTCATTGGTTAAAAGAGCATGTGTTTTCCTTCTGTCAGCAATGAGGTGTTTTTTTTAAACACTCTTTGAACATTGACACACACACACACACACACACACACACACACATTTTTAAACACTGAAACAAAAATAAGAGTTTTAAGGAGAACAAGTTCCCGCCCTGGCCCTGGTGTTCAAAGGTGCTCAAAACAGCTCACAGGAAGAGGCTACCTTTATCACCCAGGGTGGAATTTCCAACACAGCTCTCAATCTCTTGTGCTGAGTAGGGAAAATAACTGAAATACTTAGCAATAAGGTAGAGGATTAAGGAGTGAAGGTGAATCTCTCAAGCACTCTTTAAGAAAATGCTTTGCCCTTTGGATAACTGGAATTTCTCTCTGGTTGGCAACACTATTCAGGGAGCCTACTTTTGATACAATTTTTTTTTCTCCAAGAATCATCACCATTGACTTCTCCTTGGTCTCCTGCCATTCTATCTTAAAGAACAGCTTGGTGATAGGAGGAAAATATGAGCTTTGTATGAAAACAAAGACAGGTATCCCTAATACTTTTAAACTGTGGGACCTCAAGCAAGGTGTCTGTCCTCTCTGAGCCAGGAAGCAATTAAGGGAGCCTATTCAGTAGGAGGCACAGAAAGGTCCTTACAAACTAAGCCCTTGAGTACAGAAAAGACAAGAAAATTTGTTAAGCTGCCACTGCAAGCAAATGAAAGAACAGAGACCCAATGCAGGACATGTTGTCTCACAAGTCCTCTGACTAGGCAAGAAATAGAACCATATATACAAAATAACATTGTGTGATGGTGACAACATTATAGCTGTGAGAAAGTAAGCATGAAACTAGCTTTTTTTTTAAACATCAAAGTTAAGCTTATGGTCAGAGCTGATGCATTTCACCCCTTAATGCTTATGAAAAAAATATGAACTTTCTTTTCTACAGGATTAGGTGACAGAGAGGTAACCACAGGGTATGCCTATGATTTGATGAACAGTATAATAAGTCTGTTGTGTCCCGAGTCTCCACTTCAATTTAAGAGATCAGCAGAAGGAAGGTCTGAGCACATTTGTCCATGTTCTCCCATGTTTGCCGCAGGTGGGAAAGGGGGTTTGCATGATGACTGTCTCTTCTTCAGTTGCAAAGAAATGGGTATGAGAATGTTTCTATTGAGTAGTAACATTCCTGAACGTTATTCCTGTATTCATGGCAGAATTTGAAGTTACTGTGCTCCAGATCTTTGTTAATGGAAGGCCAGAAAATTCTATGAATATATGGTATATTTCTGTTAGACCCATTTTGAAAACAAATACCTTTAGCATGTGTCCTTTTGCTCTCTGTACTGTGTATGATCATGAATTCACCAATGCTCCTAAAGTCTCTGAAGTAGAGATCTGAAAACTAACATAAACCAAGATCCTCGGGATTAGCATTCTCTAATAATCTGAGAAACTATTAGGTAAAAGTATGAAAATGTGTAAAAGTCCACTTGTCATGTCGAAGCCAGATTTTGTCCAGATTATTATTTTTTTCTATTCTTTAATTTTTATTTGTACAAACTAATGAATTTCACTGACAGTATTGCCATACTGTCCAGATTATTGTCTCCGGGATGCCCAGGTCAGCAATTTGTAAAATACAATAAAATGTGACCTGTGTAATGGAATTAGCCATGGGATATGGAGTATTTAGAAGGAAGAAAAGGAGACAAGAAAAGGAAAGAAGGAGCAAGGGAGGAAGGAATGAAGGGGATATAAATATAAACTCTAAGAAGTTGAAGCTGTGTGGCAGATGCTCTCTTCCTCCCCTAATGGGATGAGGCAGGGCAGGGACGCAGATGAATAGTCATATCCAAGTGAGTCCACTGGACTAGCAGCTCCCTGAGCCTGGGATGTGTCCTTGTGTCCTCAGTAGATAGTACTCTGTCTGGTACAGAGTACACACTTGGCCAATGTCATTAAATGGATACATTGTAATAGTCCACCAATTTCGTATTATACTACCTCTGGTCTCTATCTCAATGATCATCAGTTTAGGTTTCTTACTTTGAACTCCAGTTGTCTTCTGGGGGCTTACACTTTAACTAGAACCTAGAAACTAAAATCTCTCTCCAGTGCTCTCTTGCACAAGGCTGGGTCCTGTTTCCCATGTCCTCTTGCTGCTGACAGTGCCCTGCTTTCAATGGGCTGTTGGCTGAAACATTATCATGCCTACCACGTGACTTATAGCACCAGCCAGTGCTTGAAACTCCTGTGCTAACTATTCTCCCACTGGGTTGGTTCTTCTAGGATTCTGACATCAGCCTGAATCAAATGGTCATTTCACCTTGGACTTATGGCCACCTTCCTTGAGAGTGAGTCAATCCTGTTAAGAACTGTCTTCCTCTTTTGCTTGGTGGCCTATCTCAGGGGTTTCAGCGTGACCAAAAGTCAGGTGGCTGAGGACATGACGGGAGTGTTGGAAAGTGCTTGTGTGCATGTCTCATATATCAGGATAAATCCCTGGAAATTGGTGGTGTGGTGGAATGTTGGACTCTATCCTACATCAATGCACAGCTACTATGGAAAGAAGGTATTACAGAGGGCGATGTGAAAAGCCACAGGGACCATCCAGGGAGGCGGAGCTGGCACCATCTCTGTCATTTGGTTTGCATTTCTTCTCTTCTCCTGAATAGTGAACCTACCAGGTGTTCCAAAGAGAGAGAAAAAGGACAGGTAAGTTTTGTGATTCAAGTTAGGCAACTGTTCCTAACTTTAAGAAGGCTTTGAAAAATTATAATCATTAATACTTATTAATTGTACAAATTGAAGGGGTTCACTAAATTTTTTTTTAAAGAGAGAGGGACACAGAGAGAGAGAGAGAGAGAGAGAGAGAGAGAAAGAATTTTATTTAGTTTTTCATGTTGATTTTTGTTGCTGTGACACTTTGTTGCGTACATGGTGCTGGTTTTCGAACCCATGTCCTTGTGCCACTAAGCTACTGCTTCAGCCCTAATATATTTTTATAATGCATAGATCATGCATTGATGGTGTCCATCCACCCTTCTGCACTCTCTCTTATTCCCCTTTTCTCTCTCATCCAGACCCTTAGAATCTGTCTTCTGCCTTTAGGACTCTCTCTCTCTCTCTCTCTCAAGAGTCCACATGTGAAAGAAAACATGTGATACTTGTCATTCCATTTCTGGCTTCTTCACTTAGCACGATGACTTCCGGTTTCATCTGTTTACCTGCAGATCACAGGATTTCATTCTTCTTTATGGATGACAATACTCCATTGTGTATATATACCATATTTTCTTTATTCATGTGTTGATAGGCACCTAAGCTAGTTCCAAATCTTGGCACACTATTGTGAATAGTGCCATAATGAACATGGGCATGCAGGTATCTCTCTTGTGTGCTGATTTAATTTCCGTTGGGCATATACCTGGGAGAGGGATGGCTGGATCATATACTAGTTCTATTTTTAGTTCTTTGAGGAACCTTTGCAACGTTTTCCACAGACGTTGCATTAATTTATATTCCCATCAATAATATATACAGGTTCCTTTTTCTCCGCATCCTCACCAGCATTTGCTATTTTTTGTTGTTTTGACAATAGCCATTCTGGCTGAGGTGAGATGGAATCTCATTGTAGTTTTGATTTGCATTTACCTGATGGCTAAAGATAATGAGCATTTTTTTCTTGTACATATTGACCATTCTTTTTTTGAAAGGTGTCTGTTTATATCATATGTGGATTTACTGATTGGATTACTTGAGGGAGATTTTGTATGATAAATTTTTTGAGTTCTTTTCATAATTAAGAAGACTAAAAAGAATAATTTAGCCAGGCATGGTGATGCACACCTGAAATCCCAGGAGGTTGAGGCAGGAGGATCAAGTTTGAAGCCAGACTCAGCAACTTAGCAAGGTCTTAAGGAACTTAGTGAGACCCTATTTCAAAATAAAAAGTGAAAAAAAGGGCTGGGGATGTGGCTCACTGGTTAAGCGCTCTTGGGTTCAATCTGTGGTACCGAAAAAAAAGAAAAAGAATAATCAAAATAATCACTGAGACTGCTCAGAGAAGGTAAAAGTAAACACAACCATCTTTCCCTTCAAATGTCATTTCTTTTCTTTTTGTTTTCCTAATAGTGACTTTTCAAGATCTCTGGTCCCCTGATATCTTAGAGGATCATTGTGCATAAATACTGTCCTACTGGATTCCTTATTGGGTGGAAAGAATGGCTCCTATGGCTCCTGTACCATAGTTGGTTCTAAGACATTCACATTGTACATTAGAACACAAAAGCCTCTGTAATAAACTTTATTTAGCTTAATTTTGTTCTTTATTTCCAAATAGTGGGACCCTGGGATTGCTTTCCTCTCAAATAACTCCTAGTGAACTTTGGGAAATGCCCTTGATGCATTTTATAGTTTCCTGTGGGAGCTGGAATTCTGTACTTCCTCATGTTTGCTCTTCAGCGTCAACGTAATCTCGATGTCACACTAGGTAGTGAACCTGAACCTCAGGGAGGGCATGCAGCTCTGAACAGAATTTATGGCACCAGCAGCTTGCAAGAGCATTGCCAGGTAGATGCTTTCAAATGCCGAGTGAGAGGTGGTGCATTAACCTTCACAGCACAAAGACCATGAAAATACTGAGAAGAAAATGCATGTAGCTCTTTCCCTAGGGTAAGCATGAAAGTACTCCTTCTCTTCTCCTGATAAAGACCTCTGTGCTTTGGTTGAGATGGGGATGGTTGAAAACATGGAAAGAGACTGAACTGTCTGAATTCTCCCATGGTTTATGAGGGTCTGACCTATCTGCCCCCACAGACTGCAAGCACT
>PVKS010049347.1:0-12014 GCA_004027875.1 Aplodontia rufa
ACTAGAGGTGGAAGTAAAAGATAGGAGACTCAGAAATCCCTCTTCTTAAGGAAACCAAAGATACTCCTCTTCCAAAGACACCCACTTCTAAATTAGTTACTCTGTCGATTATCCCAACTTATTACTTTCATTCTTTCTCATTTTCTTCTCTTGGAGCCAATTTTCCAGTTGTTGAATGGAAGAGAGAATCCATGCTAATATCTGGTTCCATATTAAAATGTAGATGACCTGGAGAGATACCCCATCCTTGAAGGAAGTCTTTTGAATAAGAGTTTTTCTTTCCTTGATAGCTTATTGTGGATGGAGGGGGTACAGTAGTAACAAATTCGTGTATGAATAATTGCTCCGTTACTTCATAAGTAAATTTATCTCTCTGTACCTTGATTTCCTTTATTTTCAGAATAGCTATAAATATATGAACCTTCTGGAGTTGTAGTAAGGATCAAGGGAAATCATGGATGAAAAAGAGCTCCATAAAATCTGGAGCTAACTGTTGGTGATGAACATTTACTCTCTCGTATCCTCTTTTTCTATCCTTTCAATCTATCATCACACCTAATCCCTCATCCTCATCTCCCTCGTCCCTCCCTTCCTTTCCCCTTCCTTTCTCCTTTCTCTGTTCTTGGCATAATGTCAACCCTGGTGAGATCTGTGTCTTTCACAACACAATGATAAAAGAGTGGGTTTTGGTACCTGCTAGGTGAATTTAAAGTGTGGCTCTACCCTTTATTAGCTTTTGGGAAGTCGGTTAACATTTCCAAGCTTCATTTCCTCATCTACGAAAGAAAATGATGATAATATATTATACAGTTGTTGTGAAGACTAAATTCAACAACATTTGTAGCATGACCTAGCATACAGTCAGAATTTAATAAGTGGCAACTGTTAGTTTTTCTAATTCATAATAGTTAATTTTTTCTTTTCTCTTTTTTTTAAGAGAGAGAGAGTTGATTTTTTTTTTTTAAATCTGATTTTTGTCTTTCTTCCACTTACTGGTGTATGTGGTGCTTGGGATTGAACCCTGGTCCTCAGGGCATACCAGGCAAGTGCTCTACTGCTGAGCCACCTCTCCAGCCCTAGTTAATCTTTTCTATGCCAAGATGTTTAGCTAATTTGCAGATGTTCATTTCTAAACATGAATGTATGTTTTGCTATATAAAGATTTTAAATCCTGACTTAATAGCCTCATTTAATAACACATTGTTTTAAAACCTTCTATCTTTCTCTTAAAATGTTGAATTTTCAAGAACTTTCTAATTATACTTTTGGCTTATTCAGAGTACAGTAAAAAAATTCTCAAAAGAAGATAAACTATGGTCTTAAATCTTTTCTGAAGTTATAAGATGTGATATATGAGATGTTCAAACATAAATACATAGATAAGTGTATTCAAATGGGAAAAACTTTTGGAATGAGACCATATGAATGATTCGTCTAAAACCTGCTTTCCACAGCTAGGTGACTAAGTATCATTATCTCCAAGTCCTACCAACATGGTTGCATAAGTTTCAAAGTTTACTCTTTGATTTAGAACACATCAGTCAAAATATTAATACTTTTTTCTAATGAGTCTCTGATTACAAAAGAAAAATCCATCATAAGAAGTGTAGTTCAAGGCATTTAAATAATTCTCCATGGTCCTCTAGGGTCTCAGTGTTATCCAATGGATGATATTTTAGAACATGATGAAATGGGTCCACGTTCCTTCTTATTACCATCCATCATCCAACAGCTGTAAAGTCACCAGCTGCTCAGCAAAAAGAGAACTAAATCTACAGCTGCAAAGAGAAGAAAGCTTAAAATCCCCTTTCCCATAATTCCTGGGATCTCAGCAGGCTGGAGTCAAAGTTTTGTTTGCCACAAAAATCTTATCCTTGTAAACATGTCAAGTAACACATGAGCCATGATTTATTTTTTGTTATTGGGGGAAAAGTGTATGTGGGAGACACAGTAGAGGTGACTGAGATAACACAGTATCATAATAATAGCAATATATGTTGAGTTCACTAGATCCCAGACCCTGCAGTAACTGGAGAAGTAGATGTTATCCTCCTTGTGTTAGGAAGCTGAGGATCTGTGAGCCTGAGTAACTTAGTAAATGCTGTGGGGAGTCCCATTCAGGTCTGTTTGATGGCAGTGCATTGTTCTTCCTTCCAGCAAAAGCAACAGTTGAAGAAAAATGGAGCTGGAACAGGCTAACTGGGAAACGGGAGAAACTGAAACGTGGACAAGACACACAAGGGGGTCTGGGGATGTAGCTCAGTGGTAGAGCACTTGCCTAGAGTGAGTGAGGGTGCAGGGGTCAATCCCTAGTATGCCCCTCCCCACACAAAAAAAGACACAAGAGGGGGCTGGAGCAGTGGCTCAGCAGTTACAGCATTTGTCTGGCATGCGCAAGTACATGGGTTCAAATCCCAGCACCACGTACACAACAAAGTTTCCAAGCAACAAAATCCATGTGAAAAACTAAATAAAAATTGATTCTTTCTCTCTCACCCTCTCTCTTAAAAATAAAAATAAAAAAGAGACAAGACACTGCCAATTTGTATCCCTTCCCCCAAAGAAAGGAAATGACCGTAAAACCTTGGGTAGCTTAAGAAATAGACCAAGTATCATTTCCACGAACTTCACCAATTTATTATCATCAGCCATCAAAATTTCTAGCCCAGGGACTCATGTCTGTCCTTTTGCTCAGGACTGCACTCTGAAGTGGACCTGTAAGGCTTGGCTTATGACAGTTGAAACAAAAGGCCTCCCTTCACGAATTCACCAAAACATAATGAAATCTATGAGCATGCTACCTCACAGAAGCTTTCTGGCTTTCAGTCTAGTAGGTTGGCATTCTCTAGAATATCTGGGTTATTTCCTATTTGAGTCATGTCTGAACCCAATTAATCGAGATACACTAAATCATTCCACTGTTTGAAGCAGCGTAATTTCAAAGGTCCTTCAGTGTCTGGATACTAGCAGGTGTCTGTTGACTGAAAGCTGCGTTGTCTTTGACTTCGGGAGCCCTAGATTCACTTCTACAAGTAACAGACTGGTTCTGCTTTTGTTACCCGCTGGTCACTGTCTTAGTCATTTGGGTTACCCCAAAGGTGCCCTGTTCCCTGGAGCCAGCCCAGCCAGCACACAGGCTCCTGCTGGCCAGCTCTAGTCCATGGCCCCTGGTGGTCCTATTCTATATTAAGATTCAGGGCAGAAAGAGGGAAGAGTATGGAATCTGGAATCTGGAATCTGTCTTTCTGGTAGCCAATAAGAATAGTCTGAGGCTTTTTTTTTTTTTTTTTTTTTTTTTTTTTGGAGAGAGAGAGAGAGAGTTGATTTTATATTTTCATCTGATTTTTGTTTTACCTCCACTTAGCTGTGTATGTGGTGCTGGGGTCTGAACACCGTTCCTCATGTATCCCAGGCAAGCACTCTACCACTGAGCCACCTCTCCAGCCCCCTCTGAGGTCTTTTAAACTTAATTTTACTTTTGTTTTGCTTTGCTCAGAAATATCAGAACAACGTATGAAATTTAAAAATTAAAGTGCTCTCCTTCTATCTTCTCCTTGACTGGTCTCTATCCATAGCTCTGGATGTACCCCAACAGGTGCCTTCTGTCCAAACCACTCTTTCTTTTCTGGAAGATGATGAGGTAACACAAACAAGGACACTAATTTCTCACCATCTTCCTATCCCTGTGTTGCTGTCAATCCTTCAAACTCCTACTGAGCACCAGCTTCTGACTCAGGTAACACACGTGGTTCCAAGGATGCAAAGATCACGCAGTCCCTGTCCTCAGGAAGCTCATGGTCTCCTGGGGGATGCAGATGAGCAAAAGCCCAGAGGAAAGCACAAGATATATGAACATAGAATAAAGAGGGATGCAGAGGGGTCAGATGCTCTTCACAGAGGCCAATCACCATTCTGGACAGCAAAGTCATCAGGCATTAAATGGAGGTTCTTGCTTTCCCCACTTCCAATCTACTCAACAATGGTTCCCATTTACTGTCAAAGCTGGCATCTATGTGATAAATGCCACTCTCCCTACTGCTCCCCTTACACATGATCCGAAGGTCATGGTACTAAAAACTGGCATGGGAGTTTTCCAAGGAACCTAGCTATCACGCTTGACTATAATTCTAAAATGGAAATTAAAAAACAAGTTAATAGGTACTTAATAGGATAGGTCTGGAGTAAGAGGAGTGATTCAGCAGAGAAAGAAATAAGAAACTGAATATTAGGCATGAACCAGATCTCAGGGAACTTAGACTCCCACCGCCCAGGGCCAGGGGTCACTTATATGACTTGCTTTTCTTAGGGGAGCATTTGTGTCACTTACCACATGGAATGATCCTGCAGCCTTGATTGGTCTGAAGCCATCAACAGGTACACAGTGATCTGCGTGGCCATTGCAGAAGCAGCTGCCCTTGACAATGAAATCATAGATTGCATAGTGTGTAAAATGTTGAGGCTTTGCATTCAGGTCATTTCTCTGGCAGGGACAAGACTGTCGTTTTAGCAGCTGCACACGGAGGTTGGTGATCTTCAGCTGCTCCTGAACTTTAGCACTATAAGGGTTCTCTGCATTGTATGGTGGTGACAACGCTCTGAAAATAACCTGTAAAAGAAAGAAAACATCATGTGTGTAGAGGACCATGTGCAAACTCTGAATGTTTGCCCAACACAGTCTCAGTTTGATTTATGCCTTTTGTTATCTGTGAGTGATAACAACAGGTTTTTAGACCTTGATCACACCTGGGGAAGAGCCTCCTTGTCACTCTAAGGAGCATACCTGCTGCTTGTTTAGGTAGAAAAAGTATATGTGGAACAAGCAGCACAGACTTGACTAAGGAAGCAGGCAGCCTTCCAAAGAGCTTGAGGAAGGAACCTTCTGAGTAGAAGGAACAGCAAGGTTAAAGGACCTCTGCAGAGTTAAGCTTGACTTGGGCCAGGAAGAACAAGGTCAGTGTAACTGGAGACCAGCGACCAAGGGAAGAGGGGCTGGAGAGGACAGAAAGCATGTACCAGGCAAACATGAAGGGAGTCTTTTAAAGCCATGGTAAGCCAAGTGCTGTGGTCCATCCCTGTAATCCCAGCAACTCAGGAGGCTGAGGCAGGAGGATCACAAGCTCAAGGCCAGTCTGGAAAATTTAGTAAAACCCTATCTTAAAAAAATTAAAAAAAATATATCATTGGACCAGTCAGGAAACAATTGCAAAATGCAAGATCCAGGAACTTGCATTTCTAAATGAAGTCTGACCCTTTCAAAGACTGACCAGTTATTCATTGGGACTACTATTGCTACCAATAATTTTTTGGTTCTTCTTTTCTAGAACTGCCTTCTAGGCTTGTGGCACATTTGGGGGATATCCTTACTGGTTAATTAAATATACTGATATATTTACACTCATAAATATACTGGTATATTAAGTATACTTCTCAATGTGCATTTAATTTCTAAAGTTAGTCAAGTCATTTAAAACCAAGTGTAGGGAGAAGAATGGCATTTGATTAAATGCAAGGTCTGAGTAATTTGTTATGTAGGTTATAGATAGAGTCTAAAGGCAACGTAACACCTTGGTTCGGAAGAGGAAACTGGAGGGACGAAGGCTCGGATGGGATGGACTGTGGCTGCTGGCCATTGGCAAGACTTTGGGCATGTGTGTGTGTGTGTATTTTACATGGGAGTCAGAATGGGGTCCTGGGGTGGACCTGTTCTTGGGGGATCAAGGGTTGGTGGAAGAGCAAATCGCTGCCAGTGAAAACTAAGGAATATAAAAAAAGAATTCTAAAATAAACCGTCACATGAAATAATGTTGCAAGGAGACAAATACCAACTTGTACTTCATTATGCAGGTTTTAAAAAATATCAGTAAGAGAACAAAACCTTAAGAAATTTCATGAATTTAGTGCTAGGCTCATAGCTCAGTGGTAAAGCATTTGCCTAGTACGTGTGAGGCACTGGGTTCAACCCTCAGCCCTGCATAAAAATAAATAAGAAGAAGGTATTGTGTTCATCTATAACTTAAAAAAGTTGAAAAATTTTCATGAATATATACACACACACACATATATGTGTGTATATATATAGTAAGAGACACAAAGTTCCCCTGAAAAATACTTAAGCATCTCTTGGCCTTTAAAGATTTTAAAACTCTATTAACAAAAAAAAAAACCCAGAAATATTTTGGTAATCAAGTATATGAAAATAAAGTAATTATCAAAAAATAAATTTTGGAAAACCTGCCATTTAGGTATAATCCAAAAGGAACTTTTTAGAAGAAAATTTCTTTAAAATATACTTTGGATATAAAAATTGCATTTTAGAGATTGAAATGAATGATACGGCAAAAGTCCGCTGTGTAGGATCATGTCCTCCTTATAGGATCCACATCTCCAAACCTGTCTTTGATGAAAAATAATGTAGAGGGAACCAATGAAAGTACACTGGCCTCTCTGCAGTGGCCAGAATGATCCTCTATAAACATAAAAGCTGGGTCCTTCCACTCCCTTGCTTAAACACACTCACCCCTCTGCACCCTCTGCCAAAGACCCCCCCCCATTTCCTTTAGAATAAAATACCAAGGTTTTATAAAGGTCCTGCCTGATTTCTATAATAAATAACTGACCAACTAACCAGGGTATGCATTTGTAGCTATTTTAAACTTGCAAAGTCTAGAAAAAGTTGTATCTTAATATTCTTCCCCATTTAACCACACATCAAGTGATGGAAAACAACATATTAGGGAAATACTTTTCCAAGTAATGTCACATATTTGAGAATCCATGTAGAAAGTGATGTCTTTTTCTTTTAAAGGCAGAAATCAGAACATGGTTTCATTATTTTGAAACACTCAAAATCCAACCAACAAACAAAGCTACATTGAATCCACTGTGGGCTTTAAATAGGACTTATTTTCAATATGCCATCCCAAACACCAGCATTTCTGTCAGATATTCATGAGGAACTCTTGCTCTAAATAACATAGATGATGTGTCCACCCGGCCCCCCCACCTTTATCAACCGCAGTAATCAAGGACAGGGAGAGGGTAACCCAGTGCGAATTGTTCCCGGAGAGGTCTGTGGTGCACTTCTCCACGCTGTCTGCCCACCCTTCCTTTTCCTGAACACTGGTGGCAGCTGTTTGCTCTCTCTGTTCCTGTCACATATTTACCCTTGACATTTACCCTGGCTCCCTCTCCCTCCCCAGCCCACCCCTCCCTTTCCCTGGGAGTTGAGAGTTGTTCACTACTTGCAGAGCTAAGAGGAAGATCTGTCAAGGTTTGGGGAAACTTAGAAGCTCTTTTGCTTCCTGGATGCAGCCCTGTGGAGGCTGAATGGTGGCTCTGTGTTTGGTGTGCATGACACCACAGTTGGCACGCCGATATCAGCAGGGGACGGACATCATGACCCCTGAGGCCGCATGCTGGAGAGGAGACAGCAGCATGCCACAGACACAAAAGTGAACGGGAATTTAAACCATGAAATCTTTTTTCCAGAAAGGAGACGCCTTAATCTGATACCCTGGGAAGTGGATCTAGCCTGCGTCAGGAAACAAAGAGTGTGCCAATGCAGATGCTTCAAACTTCTGGCGGGTCGCCCTTTGGGTCCCACCCAGGTTTTCTTCAAATGTCCCAGAACAAGCCCAGATGGCACTGCTGAATTGAAGTAAGACAAAGAGTAGAAGCCCTCCATATAACATCAGCCTTTTCTGGATTTTGACACCAAACGAGATGTATCTATGGGTCCATCATTGTTCCTCCACCCCAATTGCTTCTGAATATAAACTCCCAACATGGTGTCTTTCAAAAACCAGGGACCAAGCTTTTTTTGAGTAGGATCAAGCTTACTTTCAATACTTCTGACCTGTTAGTGCTATTGGTCAGCTTCATTATCTTGTTTCAAGTATTATTATTATGTTTTACTGGTTAATATTCTGCTCACTACAGAAAAATCTGTCATTCAAATTGTACAAGACAGTAAGCATCTACAGTGTAAGCAACCCCAAAGACAACCAGAGATATGAACTTGACATTATCTTTGCATCTAAATTTCTGTGTGTATGTCAATGGCTTTGCATACCTGGTGAGTATTATTCCAAGTCAATATATATACCTCTATATCAGTGAGTCCCCCCCAGATCCACTAAAGCAGGAACTCTGCAGGCCTGGCCTAGGAGTCTGTGCTTCAACAATCCATCCAGGAGATTTGGATGCATGATTAAGTTTGAGAAACATTGCTGCATAATCTAAAAACCTGCTTAGAATTCCATCCTATGGATATGACATAATTTATTTATCCAGGCTGCTATTATTAGGCAACTAGGTTGTTTACAACTTTCCAGTGTAACCAATAACTATGAACAAGTTTGTGGCTAAGATGTGGACATATATAATAATTTTCTAAAGATGAATTTCCAAATGTGATATCGATGGGTCAAAAAAATGCATAATTTAAAATATGTTTGACCTTCTGAATGAATCATGAACACTTCTCTGCCTAATCTTTGGAATCTTCTCATTTCCCTGCTCTTTCCTGAATTTTCTGAGCCTGGAATCCCTTAAATTTTGCCTAAGGATCTGGATTGTTGGCTAAGGTCCTGCTATTTGTTACACACTGCGGTGTAATGAAGCAAAACTTAAAAAGTCTTGAGTAAGTTAAGACTAGCTATCTTGTCTTTCTTTTCCAGAATTTTCACACACACACACCACCCTCAATAATGATACTGATCGGCTGGAGCAATGGCTCAGTGGTTATGGTGCTTGCCTGGCATGAGTGAGGATGTGAGATCAAACCCCAACACCACGCACACAGCGAAGTGTCAGAGCAAGGAAAACCACATGAAAAACTAAATTAAATTGATTCTCTCTCTCTCTCTGTCTCTTTTTTTTTTTAAATAATGATACTGAGAATTAGTAAAAACAACATTTTATGTCTTATTTGTGCACTCTGGCTGACATGGAAGGGAAACAGTTATCAACACAGTGTGAACAAACTACGGAGCTAATATTAGCCATATAATAGTGAAGGAGTTCTTTCAGAATCTAACTGATACCTTACTTATTGCTCCCTATCTGAAAGTTCACTGTGTATGTTGAATCACAGTAATTCAAGGAACAAGGGGCTGGAAGTGTAGTTCAGTGGTATGTGAATGCTTATTAGCATGCACAAGCTTTGGGGTTCAATCCCAAGCACCTAAATAACAAACGAAAAAGAAGTGAATAGGAAGAAAGAAAAACAGAAAAAGAAAAAAACCCCTTCATTTTCACATTAAAAATCTTTTCATATTTAATTTTTATTTTTGTGTCATAGTTATACATAAGAGTAGGATTCATTATGCTATATTTGTATATGCACATAGCCTGCTTTGGTCAGTTTCCTTCCCCTTCTCCTCCCTCCTCTCTCTCCCCCCATTCGCTAATTTTTTTTTAAGCTGGTAGCTTGGGGAATACTTCATGTCCAACTTGATTATCCATCCTGGGGACGCCCTTGGAACTCGTTCTTTCCATGATAGCACTTATACACTGGTCTATTGTTGGTGCCTAGCTGCTTGTCTGTGTCTCTCATTAGACTCAGTGTTCAGAGGGTGGGGATCTTGTTTGGTTAACAGCTGTGTCCCCCAGCGTGTCCCACAGTCTCTAGCAGCATTTTATAATTGCTTGGAGGAATAAGTGAATGAACTGTTTCTCAAATTTCATTTTAAAAGGAGAAGCTAAACAGAGAATAGGATTTAGAGGAATTAAGAAAGAAGATGCTTTTACTGTTAAGTTCTGCACTCTTGATGAGAATCATGTGAACACGCCCTGTTGGATTCATATGTCTATAAAAACACGTAACATGTTTTTAGAATGGCTTTGTGAATTCCTTCTCTTCAGTGGGACCCAAGATTTTTCCTATGCTTAAGAAAAAGGATCAGGCAGGCATGAACAGATACCCAAAGAAACGGGAGATCTTTTCCATCTGGTCTCATTTTCTTATTTACCCAAAGAGGAAGCTTTAGAAACACAACTGTGTTGTTCTTTAGTAGTATTGAAATCCTAGACATCTTCATATCCTCAAAGAAGCTGATTTTGGTTTCAATTATGTTCTCCATTGTTTTTCTATTTTACTAGTTTCTGTTTTTATCTTTATTGTTTACTTTCTTCTGCTTATCTTTTTATACCAGCTTCTTAAAGTGGAACCTTAGATCATTGATTTGAGTCTTTTCTTTTTTCCTAAATATTTCTTTAGTTTTGATATATTGTGTCTTTGTTTTCATTTAGCTCAAAAATAATCTCAAATTTTTCTTTTGATTTCTTCTTTGACACAGGTTAGTTAAAAATGTTAATTTCCAGATATTTTGGGACTTCTTAAATATCCTCCTGTTATTAATTTCTAATTTAATTCCATTTTGGTTGAGAACATATTTTGTTTGATATGGATCTTTTGTATTTATTGATACATGTTTTAATGTCCAGTATGTGGTTTGTCTTGATAAATGCTCCTGTGCCCTTAAAAAGGCATTGAAATCTCCAATTACAATGATCAGTTTATCTATTTCTCCTTGAAGTTTTTGCTTCATGCACTTTTTATTGGTGCATTAATATTACATATAATATCACCATCAGAAAATAGACTTCAGATGAAAGAATATTACCAGGGACAAAGAGGGATGTTTCATATTGATAAAGGAGTCAATTCATTAAGAGACTACAACAGGGGCTGGAGCAGTGGCTGGGCAGTTACAGCGCTTGCCCAGTATGCACGAGTACCCGAGTTCAAACCCCAGCACCCACATACACAACTAAGTGTCAGAACAACAAAAGCCATGTGAAAACTTAATAAAAATTGATTCTCTCTCTCACACTGTCCTTCTCTCTTTAAAAAAAAAAAAAGAGAGAGAGAGAGACTATAACAATCTTAAATGTTTGTGTACCAAATTATCAGGCATCAAAATACATGAAGTACATGTACATGTATAAATATGTAACAAATCCCACTGTATATATATATATATATATATATATATATAATAGCAAGGATTGAACCCAGTGGCCACATCTCTATACCCCCCCTTTTTTTTTAAAGAGAGAATCAACTTTATTTAGTTTTTATGTGGCTTTCGTTGCTCCAACTCTTCATTGTGTATGTGGTACTGGAGCTTGAACTCTCATCCTTGCACATGCCAGGCAGGTGCCATAACTACTGAGCCACCACTGCAGCCCTGGTCTTTATTTTTCTGACACCTAGTTGTATATGTAGTTGTGTATGTGGTGCCGGGGTTTGAACCCAGACCTTCATGCATGCCCAGTAAGCACTCCAACCATTGGTCCACTGCTCCAATCAGCCACACCCCCTGCTTTTTTTTTGGGGGGGGTTGTCTTGCTAAGTTGCTGAGGCTGGCTTTGAACCTGAAATCTTCCTGCCTCACTGAACCTCTCGAGTCACTGGGATTATAGGAGTGCACCTCCACATCTGACTCACTAAGAGAGAGAGTGAGAGGATGAGAGAGAGAGAGAGAGAGAGAGAGAAAGAGAGAATCAACTTTATTTTTTCATTTGGGTTCTGTTTTTCTGACACTTAGTTGTGTATGTGGTGCTGGAGTTTGAACCTGGGTCCTTATGCATGCTAGGCAAGTACTGTAACTGCTGAGCCACCACTCCAGACCCACTATTTTATTTTTGAAGTGTTAGCATAGTATATCTAATTCCATCCTTTTACTTTTAACTTAGTTACGTCTTTATGTTTAAGAGGAGTCTCTTATTAACAGCACAGTTGGTGTTTCAATTATTTGATTATTTGGTATGGGGGATTGAACCCAGGGGCATTTTACCACTGAGCTACATCCCCAGCCCTTTTTATTTTTTGTTTTGAGACATGGTCTTGCTAAGTTGCTAAGGGTCTCACAAAGTTGCTCAGACTGGTCTTGAACTTGTGATCCTCCTGCCTCAACCTCCCAATTTGCTGGGATTACAGACATGCACCACAACACCTGTTGCAGTTGGTCTTTTTAAATATATTACCCAATTCGGTGGCTCAGCGGTTA
>PVKS010049348.1:0-12022 GCA_004027875.1 Aplodontia rufa
ATGTTGGCTATGGGTCTGTCATAAATGAATCTGACATAATTAAATTATCTTCCCTTGATCCCTATCTTTTCCGAAGTTTTGAGCATAAAGTGCTGTTGAATTTTATCAAATACCTTCTCTGCATCAATTGAGATAATTATATGATTTTTGTTTTTAATTTCACTTAAAAGCTTCTTTAAAGCCTCTTGTTTGCTGTTTGGAATTTTCCTCCAGGCCAATGATTCTCAGATTATTGCACCTCTTCTCATCAAATATTACTTGGAAGTTCTAATTATGTAATACAAGCTGTTTATCTTGCTTATCTTCTTTAAATTCTACATTGTTTAGCCTATCCTCACAGTCCGATACTCATTCTTCAAGAAGTTCTAATTTCAGTGGAGTCTACTCTGGTGTTGGTATCTTCCAGTGAAGATTTGAATTGAAAACTGAATTGAAAATTGAATTGAATATTTGAATTGAAAATTTTAATTTCTATCCTGATAGCTCTGTTACATCTCTTTTCAGAATGCCTATTTATTTGTATAGCTGATCTTTCATCTCATGAAATCGTTCCCTTATTTCCCTGTAGAAGTTGTCTCTCATCTCTTGAAATTGTTATCTGATCTCTTTCCTTATTTAATCTCTCAACTCTTTGATTGCATTATTAATTTAATGTTGATACAATGTCTTTGGTTTCATCTAGGGCCCCAGCTATGGGACCCATGGGTGGTAAGCTGTGGGGTTGAGAAGGTGAGTTATTTCCCCTTTTCTTCATTTTCTGAGTCAGAGAGCGTGTCTTGTAATTCAGGCTCATTACTCTTTGTGGTTTAATTGGAGCTTCTTATGGCTTTGTTTCATTGTGATGGGTTTCTTTGAGAGAGCTCTCACAATGTTTTGAGGTGTGTCTATTTCTTCAGATAGTAGGATCTCTCATGGGAATCCAAGTGCTCTCCTGCAGTGTGAGGTGATTCTCAGGAGCATCTTGGAGTCACCGTAGGTGGGGTGGTGGATATCATCTTCCAAAAACCATCCTTTTGTAGGGATTTGAGATGGAGGACAAGGCCCTTTATTTGAAATCATTCCTTAATTTAATGTAGGCACTCAGTGCTTTTATTTTCCCCATAAGAATGCTTTCACTCTATCCCAAAGTTTCAGTATGGTGTCTCTTCATTCTGATTCACCTCCAGGAATTTCTTGATTTTTTTTCTCTCATGTCTTTTATTGTGCACTTTTATTGAATTTCGTGTTTGTGAGCTTTGGGTATTTTTTCTTCTTCTATCTGAAGTTTACCTTGGAGGATTCTTTGTAATGCTGGTTTTCTGTTCATCAATATTGCTAGTTTGATCTTATCATGAAATGTTCTTATTTCCCCTTTCAATTTGATGCTGAGTTAGCTGGGTGTAGTATTCTTGGTTACAGATTGTGTTCATTCAGACACTGAAATATCTCCTTGCAGGATCTTCTTGATTCTGAAGTTTGAGCTGAACCATCAGATGTGATCCTGATTGGTTTACTTCTGAATGTAATTTGACATTTCTATCTTCCAGCTTTTAACTGACATTTCTTGATTTCCCTATTATACATTTGGGATATGATATGTGTCAGTGAACATCTCATTTGATTGGGCATATCAGTGTCCTGTATACCTCATGGATGAGCATTTTTACTGTATTCTGATATGGGAACAATTTTCTTTAACTATTTAATTGATACTGTTTTTTTGCACCATTTGTTTGCATTTTGATTTCTTCCTGTATCACAATTACTCTTACATTTTTCCATCTGATTTCATTTTAGACATTTTGAAAATTTTCTTCACATTTAGTGAATTTTTATTCCTTTTGTTTAATCTGTGTGTCCAAGCTTACTCAGCCTGTCCTCATTAACTGAAATTTCTTCTTCATGAGCTGAGGTCCTATTTTCTACAAAATTTATAGCTTACATAATTCTTCCATTCTACCTTTGAATTGATTGACTGAGGACTACAAGTCTAAAACTTTTTTTTTCAGTGTATTCATTTTGTTGTTAAAGAAGTATTTCATCTCCTGTGTTTGCACTCCTATTTTATTCTTTAGATCTTCTCTTAGGTCCTTGTATATTTTAGTAAACCTATATATCTCATAGATAGCTTCTTCTAGGTTTTCATTCCAGCATCTATCAATGGGTTCCATGGTATGGGAGTTGTGGGTTTGAGGTGAAGCTTTTCCAGCATGGTTCCTCGTTTATGAAGAAATTCTTTCATGACCCTGAATTAAATTAAATTCTATTGCTCCTTATTTTGTATAGTTTGCCTTTGTATACAATAGAGATGTTTGTTCTGCTGCTTATCAATGAATGTTTAGAATGGGTTCATTTGGGAGTAGCGAGCCCTGAGATTTCTCTCTGTCTGAATATTTGTGATATCTTGTTGATAGGTTGGGTGTTTTATCCCCTCACTTATTTGAGTTGGGGAACTGTGAAGATAGTGGGGCTCACCAGTAGGCACTCCCACCTGTGGACTTCTATTGACTTTAATATTTCTAATGGCTTGCTAGATAATGAAATGGAATAAAAATGAACATTATATACATATGATAAATAGCATAAAGTAGCCACTTTGGTACTTCTTTAACCATTTTAGTGGTAGTTCCCTTGTAGCATAGAAATTGTGGGGGCTACTCTTTACATTCCACAACAACCATAATTAATTGGTTCTCTATAGGTGGCTTGAAAGTAAATAACCTATATCAAGAATGAGACTCAGAGGTTCAAGATGGTGACTTGAAGACAGATGGCTTCCCCAGTGGCTCTGAGACTGGACAGAAAATCCCCCAGGACACTTCCAGTTTTTTGAGGTGCGTTTGGGGGAATAGCATATATAAACCCTGTCCTAACTTGCTCAGTGGATCTGAGGAGCAGAGATTGGGGAGAAATGAGTATTTTTTTTATTTTTTTCCACCCAGGCTGGGACACAGTGAGCAGCCACCACCTGGGAGTGTGGGAGGAGTCATGAATCCAGTAAACTCATCACCATGGACTGTGCTTTAAATATAGCACTACTGGGGTCTTTGTTCACCTGCCACTGCCACATGGCTGGCTGGCGAGTGGAGAGGGGGAGGATTCTAGCACCCCACACTCACCGCAGTGGAGAAGCCGTGGTGCTTTAAATATAGTGCCACTGTGGAATTTGTTTACTTGATGCTGGCACAGGGCTGCTCCTGAAGCGAGTGGACTAGCAAACAATGGGTCTGAACAGAACGTGATGGAAAAAGGGAATTTATCCACCCGGCCAGAGAAGCAGAAGTGCGATTTTTTTTTTTTTAATTTTGGATTCCATTCCACCAGCAGGAAGGCGGCAGGTGACAGGGACCAAAGCCAAGAGTGGCTACAGTGGGTGGGGCTGTGAGCAACTTCAGCTGCTGCTGTGGAGCTGAACTGACACAGAGACCCATGCTCAGTGCTCTGATCCGTGCTTTATAAAATCAGCATCAGGACAGCATTGGGTGAGCACAGTTACAGACACCTGTTGGGCTCATACACTGCGGGGGACAATAGCTGTTCTGGGAATAGGCACGCTGAGGAGCCCAGTGGAATTCGCTGCTCAGCAGGAAAGCTGGGCCACCATTCTGAGCCCCAGGAGACAACTCTCTCTGGCTTTTTAGAGCAGCCTATGAAAACAGCATCAGACAATTACCACACAGGCTTCAGTCTCATCCAGGAAGAGAAGGCCTATGCCAGGGCAATACTCCACCCTTCTTAGGAAGTCTTCAGTTTGTAGAATAAGGGGGAGGATTCCCTGCCATGTCCACTCCTCCTATCCAGGAGGATCATGGCATTTGCCACAAAAGACAGTGTATGCCTCTCCCAGGACAGGGAAAATAGAAATCAGCCAAGCTTCCCACTCATTAAGTCCTCTGGCTGCAGCTCCCCTGAGAAGCTGGCAAACTTCAGGCCTTTCCAGAATCAATCCTCTTCATTAGAAGCTCCTCCTAGAAATCCCAGGAATATGAAGACACCCCAGTCTGCTTTGTGAGATCACATAACCACGGACCAAGAGAAAGTCATATCAAAACTCAGAAGCAAAGTGGACTTCTCCTCCCCAAGGTCACAAGAAGCCCTTACGAATTTTAGTTCTAAGGTGTCATAAAGAAACTTAACTTCATTAAGGGCCAGAGACACTCTTAATATCTATACTTCCAAGTTTTGCCTATTAAGATTTTTTCCCTATTTTTGCTGCTGTTGCTTGCATGTTCTAGATGTATACCAATGCAATAACTGGAAAAGTTTACTGATTCTCTGATATATAAAAACTCTAGATATTTTTGTCTCCCTGCCCTTTTAACTTCCAGGGGCAGTTATCCCCCCTATTCTTTCATATTTTTTTCTTCTTTTGGGGAAAAATGAACAATAATATTTTTTCCTGATATGATACCTTGTTTTTAGGTTTCTTTCTCTTTCTCTTTTTCCCAATTTATCATCTCTCTTATTCCCTCTTCTCCATCATGCCTAGCCTTTTCCTCATTCTTGAGAAGGATCCTAGTCAGTGCATATAGTATTTGAAATATTATATGCCTGATAAGCATAATTCACAGGAATTAGTTCTTCCTTTTAATGGTCACTCAAATCTTAGTAATAACTCATTTACCCTTCCTGTATTAGGCCACGGCTATCCTAGCTTCCCTTTGGAACTGTATTTTCCTTTGTACTTCTTTCTTTTCTCCTTCATTTGAAATTTAGTAATTTTTTTTTAAATTTCCTTTTCTATTTAATTTTTTTCCTCTTAGCAATTTCTTTTTCTTTCTACAGCAAATTCTTTACATCATCCACTTTCTCACTGTACATAATTGGTCTATATAATCTCTTCTTTGAATTTCACCAGCATTACCCCCCTTTCTTACTCCAAATTGATTAATGCTCTTCAATCCCCCATTATTAAGGCTGTGTAACTTTTACTGCTGTAATTGTTCATCTGAATAACACTTATTTGTTCTTAAAGTCCAACATATACAATAATAAAATACTGGTGTCCCCCAAAGTATGGATTATCACTAACACTAGTTGCATAGGCTGAATTCAAAAGTCCATTATAATCTGTGCCAAATAACCAATTTACTACTGTTTACTGTAGGCTTTGCTTGTACATATTGACAATTTGCTACTAGTGCATGGGGTGTTGGAAATCTGTAAGGGTAACAAACAGTTCAGAGTAAAGGGGGTAATCTTTTGAAAGCAACTCTCCCGACAAAATCTCATTTCAAGTAAGGGTCTGGACAGATTTCTCTATCAAAGAGCTCAATCCTTAAGGAAGGTGACAGGAAAAAGAACCACTAAATCTTGTATTGCTTCCATAAAGAGCTCACCTGGCAAATAAGAGAGAAGAATCTCTTCTGACATGAGGAAAAAAATTTGAAGAGGTTCAATCAATCCCAAAACTCCCATAGTAAGGGGACTATGGCCAGGGACTGAGATGAATATCTAGAACAATATATCAATGAGCTGATAACAAAAAGGAACAATGACTTAAAAGAAGAGATAATGAAGGGAATAAATGAGAAAACTCAAAACTTGAGAAACTTGATCATTAAAGAAATTGATTTCCTCAAAAAGGAAGTTACAGACATCAAATATGCAGTCAATGACATGAGAGGGACCTTGCAAGATTTCAATAATAGACTAACTTCAGTAGAAAATAGAAGCTCTGCTATTGAAGAAACAACTGACAATGATGACAGGTTAAGAAAGCTAGAGCTCACCCACATCAAAAAAGAAAAACGATTAAGCGACCATGATCATAATTTAAAAAATGTCTGGGATGAAATGAGAAGGAACAATCTGAGAGTAATTGGAATACATGAAGTTGAGGCACAGAACAATGGTATGAGAAATATTCTCAAAGAGATCATGAAAGAAAAATTTTCCCACAAATAAAAGTAGAATCTGACATGCTCATCCAGGAAGCTTACAGGACACCCAAAAGGCCTAATCAAAAGAGAAACTCACCAAACACATCATATTCAAAATGTACAATAGGGATACCAAGGAAACTATATTAAAAGCAGCAAGGGAGAAACACTAAATCACATTCAAAGGCAAGCCAATAAGAATTGTCTGTGACTTTTCAACCCAGACACTGGAAGCAAGAAGATCTTGGAATAATATCTTTCAATATATAAATGACCACAACATGCAGCCTAGAATTCTAAACCCAGCAAAGCTCAGCTTCAAATTTAATGGAGAAATAAAAACTTTCCATGACAAAACAAAACTGGCAGAATTTATCAACAGAAAACCTGCCATACTAGGAAACCATATTCAAAAACTTATAAAGAAGATAATCCATCATGATCAAGTGGGCTTCATCTCAGGAATGCAAAGGTGGTTCAACATACGCAAAACAATTAACGTAATTCACCACTTAAAGAGAATCAAGGACAAAAACCATATGATCATCTCAATGGATACAGAAAAGGCTTTGATAAAATCCAGCACCCTTTCATGTTCAAAACTCTAGAGAAGATGGGGTTCAAAGGACCATTTCTGAACTTTGTAAAGGCTATATGTGCTAAAAACTCTGCTAATATAATACTAAATGGAGAAAAGCTGAAAGCATTTACACTAAAATTGGGAACAAGACAAGGCTGTCCACTCTCACCACTTTTATTCAATATTGTTCTTGAGACCCTAGCTGGAGCAATTAGGCAAGAGAAAGAAATCAAATGCATAAAAATAGGAAGAGAGGAAGTCAAACTCTCTCTTATTGCTGAGGACATGACCCTGTATCTGGATGATCCAAAAAACTCCAATAGTAAACTGCTTGAACTTATAAATAGATTTACCAAAGTGCCATGATACAAGATCAACACCCACAAATCAATAGTTTTCTTATACACTAATAATAATATGACCAATGAAAAAATCAGGAAATCAGTCCCATTCAAAATATCTTTGAAAAAAATAAAATATTTGGGAATTAACCTTACAAGGGAAATCAAAGATCTCTACAATGAAAATTATCGGTCATTGAAGAATGAAATCCAAGATGACCTAAGAAGATGGAAAGATGTCCCATGCTCTTAGGCAGAATTAATATAATAAAAATGGCCACTCTACCAAAAGCTCTATATAGATTTAATGCTATCCTCATAAAGATACCCATGTCATTCTTTACATACAAAGAAAAAGCAATTCTCAAATTCATTTGGAACAGTAAGTAACCTTGAATAGCCAAAACACTACTAAGCAAGAAGATGAAATGGCGGTTTTGCCATACCAGATTTAAAACTATACTATAGAGGTGTAGCAACAAAGAAAACATGGTACTGATATCAAGATAGGAAAGAAGACCGATTGAATAAAAGACCTTGAAACAAATGCACAAATCTTTAAATATCTGATTTTTTACAAAGAGGAGCAAATTATTACATGGAAGAGAGACAGCTCCTTCAGCAAATGGTGCTGGACAAACTGGACAGCCACTTGCAGAAAGTTCAAATTAGACCCATATCTTTCTCCCTGCATGAGAATCAAATCAAAATGGATCAAGGACCTAGGTATTAAACCAGCTACCTTGAAACTGATAGAAGAAAAATTAGGTCCAACACTTCAGCATTTGGCAGTAGGCAAACACTTTCTCAACATGTCCCCAAAACTGAAGGAAGTAAAGTCAAGAATCAGTGAATGGGATGCCATAAAGCTAAAAAGCTTTTGTACTGCCAAGGAAACAATCAAAAGAGTCAAAAGGTTTCCTATGGAAATGGAGATAAGCATGGGCTATGATTCCTCAACAGGGGTCTCATATCCACGTTCTACAAAATCCTCAAAAACCTCAACTACAAAACCACACACAACCCAATCAATAAATGGGCCAAAGAGCTAAATAGAAACTTCTCAACAGAAGACAATGATCAAGCCAATGAATATAAGAGAAAGTGCTCTAAATCACTAATAATCAGAGAAATGCAAATGAAAACCACATTAAGATATCACCTCATGCCAGTTAGAATGGCAAAAATGAAGAAGATTAACAATAATAGATGCTGGAGGGGCTGTGGAGAGATAGGGACACTAACATACTGTTGGTGGATTTAGCATTCACCATATTAGAGTGACACGGCAATATCTATGTTCATAGCAGCTCAATTTACAATAGCTAAACTATGGAAACAACCCAGATGTCCCTCACTGGATGAATGGATCCAAAAGCTGTGGTACATATATACCATGGAATTTTACACAGCAATTAGAAACAATGATATTGCAACCTTTGAAGATAAATGGATGGCTATGGAAAAAAGCATGCTGAGTGAAAACAGCACAACCAAGAGAACCACGGGTCGGATGTGTTCACTTATCTGTGGAGGCTGGAACTATACCCTGGCCATTGAGAGAGGTGGTCTATTATCAGGTGTTAAATCCAGATATTGTTAATGTTACATGAACTAATAATTTTTTAGAGATGTTGTAGGAAGGGGAAGGGAAGCATAAGGGTGGATAATTGGGGGGTGCTTGTGGGGGTAAATTTAATCATGAGAATCTTTATACATTTTATATTGTTATAAACTTCTATGATTGTTCAACAAATAAATTTCTCAATAAAAAAGGAAAAAAAATCCCTAAGAATAATCCAAGAGGAGACTTGACTGTCCTAAAATAGATTAGATTTCAAAAAATTTAAACAATATTGACTACCTAGTTTTGAAAACCTTGCAGTGATGTATAAACAGAAATGTATATAATAATGGAGTAAGGAAAAGTAGATGAGTATGAATCATTTAAACCTCACATATTATTTATGTATATTTTGATTGGTTAGTGCTTTTATTCTACTTTATAATTTACAGTGAAAATTATATACTTGTTATTAAAGCACAGATAGTATATGACACAGACTACCAAACTTTTACACAACAGAATCTTTATAAAACTCTAAACTATCCTTATCCCTTTTTGGTTCTTACTAGTACATGAGCACATACATACCACCACACACACAAAAAAGCAAAATTCTTATTTCAATCAGCCACTGTGCTTTCTACAAGTCATCCTCAGAAATTAAAATCAGACAAATATCTACCCTATACTTTCTCCATATTTTCATTAATTTGCCTCAACAAATACCCACAGATACTAATTTGATTTTAATTTACTGATATATATATATATACATATATATACATTTATATATGTATTTATATATATAAACTATAATTTTAGGTTTAATAGAACTGCGGAAGCAGTAATGATGTGTATATGTGTGTGTGGTGCCTGAATATCATTTTCAAGTACATAGTCACCACAGGCATTCTCCTTCCAAGAGTTATGGCTCTACCTGTCCTGCTTGCATTGAATCCATGTAATCTCAAGGGAAACAAATGAGTCATATACAATTTTTCTATGACAAGTGTAAATTGGAATTTTGGAGTCCCTGGGATGTTTTATATATATTTTAAAATGTTTTAAAAATTCTTTTAAACAGAAAAGGACAGTGAGAGTGAGAGGAAGAATCACTTTTATTCAGTTTTTCATGTGGCTTCCATTGCACAGACACTTAGTCATTTATGTGGTGCTGAGAAAGGAGATTGAGTGAAATATGTTACACAATATAATAATATTGCATATTGTATCCAATTATTGTGTATGTCTATAATGCACAGAAACTTTAAATAACTATAATGAAAAGATAAAAGTCACTAATTAGATTTTGTGTTTGTATGGAATAAGTTCTAAATTCATTATATCATATGCTAAATTGCACCTATTTACAAAGCATCAATGATGCAATCAAAATGGGGTCTTGAATAATTGCTACATCTGTAGGTCCCACTAAACCAATGTAGCAATAACTCTAAGGAATAAAGTAAATGAAGAGAATAAAGACAGGAGTGGTGATCCAACAGTAGTACAGGCTTATTCAGGACAAACCTGTAGATGGTCACTCAGTGAAGACTGAGATCTGCCATCCACTTGCAGCCTAGGGAGATAGAGGGGAATGAGGGAGTGGGGGGATTTATGTGGATAGGCCATTGCTAGAGATTTTAAGGGAAGGGTCCTTTTGGTCATCACCTCCATTCTTTGAGATGGTAACTATTCCATGTTGAACTGGGTTTTTTTTTTCAGGATTTGCATCCTATTCTCCTTTCTTTGTTGATGATGGAGAAACCCTTGGGGTTTCTTTGCATGAAAAGGGAATATTGTCTGTAGTTCCCTGTCAGGTTCAGTCAGTGACTGAAGTGATTCTTATTCCAATATGAAGCACATGTTTCAAAATGGTGTTACTTGTTTCAAATTCTACATAAAAATTACATTACTAAGAATGGAGGGAGGGATAAAGGGAGGGAAAGGGGAAATATTGAAGACAGAATTGAACCACACTACATTCCACGCTTGCATAAATATGTTGAAATGTAACACAATGTCATGCATAAATTAAATGAGATAATAAAATGCTACTAAATATATAATGAAACTATTAAAAATTTCATTTATTATAGACTTCCATTTAACTATGGTATACCTTGACTAGATAAAATAGGAACTTGGAAACTCTCAGTGAAACTGCATAATATAACTTTCAATATAAGACAATATTTTCAGGACTGAAATCCACTACTCTTTAGGACCTAATTAACAAAGGGGTGATTATATTTTCCTTCCTCTGTCTGACATCCAAATTTTGCCTGTTTAAAACCTAGAAAAGGTGGCATTTTATGGAAGATTATGATGCTTTATTTTATACAGTAGGTTCCTCCATACAAATATGCAACATCACTGACATTACTGATTCATTTTATAAGTAAATGAGTAGATATTTTTTCTTTATCAGATTTGGTTATGTTTCATTCAGTGTCTTTTCAACAAACTACTCTGTCTTTGCCTTTACCTCAAAAACATAAAATGCCTGTTGTGGGTAAATTGCAGGTGAACCCAGTAGGAAAGCCAATAGCTTTGAACACATTATTTTTCATCAAACTTCCATCAGGAGTACAGTTATGAAATTAACTTGGTGACATCCTCCAGAAAATATTTTGTCACATTCATTAAGAATATATCAGTCATTGGGGCTGGAGCAGTGGCTCTGCAGTTAAGGTGCTTTCTTGGCATGTGCAAGTACATGGGTCAAATCCCCACACCCATGTACACAACAAAGTGTTGTAACAAAAGCCATGTGAAAAACTCAATAAAAATTGATTCTCTCTGCCTCTCTCTCACTGTCTGTCTTGCTTAAAAACAAAACAAAACAAAAAAACAATGAATATATCAGTCAGATACTGTGGCATATGACTGTTATCCCAGTGCCTCAGGAGGCTGAGGCAGGAGGACCACAAGTTCAAAGTCATCCTCAGCAACTTAGTGAGGCCCTGAGTAACTTATTGAGGCTCTGTTTCAAAATAAAAAACAAAAAGAGCTGTGATATGGCTTGGTGGTTTGGTGCTACTGGGATTAATCCCTGGTACAGACCCCTCCTTCACAAAACAGAAAAGAAAGAACATACTAGTCTAAAACCCTTTATTTTGTGGTAAAGTGGCAAATTATGCCTGATTTACAAACTTGAATATCGCTGATACTGCTACATTATAAATTGGCTGACTTTTATAAATATATCCTGCTCACTACAAGGAAATCCTAGAATCTCTAAGAATTAAAACTGTACACACTTCCCACTGTGATTTCCAACTACTCTTTTCTCTGGAAGCTTTGAAACAATTTTATTATACTTCTTGGAATCTTTGGATAAATTAAAATATACATAAATCTCCAAAACGATGAGAAAGACAAAATATATGTATGCAGATAAAAGGAGGAAGGGAAAGGAGGAAAGGGAATATACTGGGTTCTGAATTAAAACAAATTACATTTCATGCCTAAAAAATTATTTCAGAATAAGCTCTAAGATTATGTATGACTTTATCCAGGCTGTAGTGAGGCCTACAATGCATCCCTGCTCATAAAAGATTATGTCTCAAAGGAAGAACAAGCTAACCCCAAACCCAGCAGAAGGAAGGAAATAATCAAGATCAGAGCCGAAATCAATGAAATTGAAAACAAAAAAACAATAAAAAGAATT
>PVKS010049349.1:0-12021 GCA_004027875.1 Aplodontia rufa
TTCACCTTCAGATAAATATTTTAAAGTTGTAATAGCAAAACACAAAAAGATAGTGCAAGCGTGATACTTTGAGTACTGGTCCTTATTATAGATGCTTTAATTCTTAAGTGGCTTGACCACTAAAATTCAGAATGATTTTAATGGCCTTAGCACAAAACAAGTGGTTGGGTAACAGTATTCACAAATATTGTGAGAAGCCTCTCTACTTTGGCTTCAAAACTGGTACTATCTTGAGTTGCACAAGATGTCTGACCACACAGAATGATTTTGTACAGGAGCATTTCAATCTTCCTTTGCCTCATAAACCTCTTTTCGTTTTTCTATTAACAATGATAACAGCTGATTTTCATTGAAGTACAATTAAATGCACTTAATGCTAAGTGCTTCATAGCACTTGAGTTTAATACTATCCTATTTGATTAAGGTAACTTTCACCTCCTTTTGCAGAGGAGAGAACACAAATTCAGAATGATTAAAAGATCTAAGAACAGTCATACAGCAAGCAAATGTCAAATTCACCATTCAGAATTACCCTTCCGTACCTTCTATGCTATATGGCTTCTTCAATCTACTTGGTCCATCAGCTTTCTGTGTGGCTTAAAGTTTTCTGTTAGAGACATTAATTGGGGTGTTTCTAACACAGTGGCTGTCAGTGAACAGCATCCATTTGGTAAATGATGTTTCAGTTACATTTCAAATACAGTATACTTTTGTAATCCTTACAAGTCATGTATTAAAAATGGCACTTTACTACCTAGAATGTCTTATTATTATCTCTGAAAATAGTAAGTGTCTTCATTGCCATCTTTCCAGCATCTCTAGATAGCAACAATGAAGATATATGTGTGAATTTATATAGTCATGGCCTGCTCCTCCTTTCCTGTTCACATGGTCACTTGTGTCATCTTGCCAATGAAACTAAATGTTGTCTTCTTGGGCTCTGATACTGGAAAGATAAATTGGCAAATCTCTGATGTTAAGTGTGTCTGTAGAGAGACCAGACATACAATAATTCCTGTGGATATTGCCATGAAGGGGATTATGAATCAGAATTAATTGGCAGTCTGTACAGAAGAACTGTAACGTGATGAGATCAGCTAACACTGACCTCCACTCTGCTGCTAGACATCAACCATGGGACCATGTAGTCTCAAGAGAGCTAGTAGTACTGGTTTCTTTAATAAGTAATATGATGTGACCCAGTGAAGTATGTTCCAGGTGACTGGAGACAAACACTAGACCAAAGTCCATGATTTACTGAAGGAATCAGAGACACACACAGCTACACACACAGGTCAGTTTGTGCTGCTATTCTTCACACTTGTTCACGAAGTGTATAATTACAAAGGTAAAGGCCTTTCCTCTGCGCTTGAGGTATCGATCTATGGACACACCAATAATCATTGAATCCCTTCTTTCTGAACTCTTCTCCCAGCTGTAGTCTGCTAGGTGAGGTGTTGCCTTGCCTGAAGTCTCATGGAATGTGAGGGTCAGACTCATGGAAGTGACCATTCCTGTCCTGCAGCACCTGTCACGGGTTCTCTGAGCTTTCATTCACATTTATTACCTTACATCAGTAAATGTTGTTTTATTCATTCATATTGTCACTAATTTCACCTCTCCCCTTGTGAAGGAAATGGTCCAAATTGTGTCTGGAAACATCAGATTCTGCTTATCCTGGTACACATTTTCTCTGGATTGCATCATTTGATTCTGGCTGCTAATGAGTCCAACTTAAGGAATGAAAAGTTGAGTGGGAGCTCTAAGTTTCATGCCCTGTTTTCATACGGGACAAACAGAAACAGTCAATGCAGCCTCACGCTAATGAGGGTCACATCTAGCGATGCGCTGCGATTTTTGCTTTACTTTGTTTTCTACTGCCACAGCCGAACGTCTGATACTGTCCGATTCACAAAAGACGCTCAGGAAAAATAAAACAAGGCTATTTGATTCACAGTTTTGGAGGCCAGGGAGTCGAAGAGGATGGGACTAGCATCTGGGAGGTTCTTAGTGTGGCAATGTCCCATGGCAGAAGGTGAAAGAGCAAGAGAAAATAAGACTGAGAAAAGAAGAGAAGGCCAAACTTGCTTTTATAATAATTAAATTCTCACAATAACTAACAGCCTTCTATGATAATACCATAGATCTACGTATGAGTGCCTATCCCTTACAATCTAAATACTTCTCCTTAGGCCCCCTCTCCACCCACATGTTGTGTTCAGAATTAACATTCCTATGTGCACAATGGAATTAAAGAAGGATTAAAGAAGAATGATCTTATGACATTTGCTTGTAAATGGATGGAAATGAAGACTATCATCCTAAGCGAAATAAGCCTGTCCCCAAAAGTCAAAGGTTGAATGTTTTTTGATATGTGGAAGCTAATCCAAAATGGGGTGTGGTAAAAAAATAGAAGAAAGAACAGTGGAGTAAAAAAAAAAGTGGAATAAAGGGAATGGGGATAGGGAAAGACCATAGAATGAATTTGATCTTACCTATGTACATATATGAATATATCACAGTGAATTTCACCATCATGTATATCCATAAAACAGTAATGGAAAAAAAAACACTATAAGTAAATAGCAGAAAGATCAATAGAACAGAAGGAAGGGAAGAGGGGGATGGAGGAGGAAAGGGAAAGGGAAGTACTGGAGACAGAATTAGAACAAATTATATTCCATGCTTTTATAATTATGTCAAAATGAATCCTAGTGTCATGTATAAAAATAACTAATTTAAAAAAGAAAGAAGTATATTAATACATAAATTTTGAGAGGTACATTCAAATCATTGCAGCCCTGTGTAACAAAGGATCATTCCACTGACCTTAAGGTGGACAAACCATTTGTCAAAATTCTAAACAAAATCAAATATTTTGGCATAACATGTAATTAAGCAGTTGTGGATCTGATTTTATATTTCAAGTTTTTTCTATTCTTTAGTCTGAAGGAAATGGATAATGTAATTATTGAAATGATACCTGATATGTATTAGGGAATATTTGAGTACATATAAACTTATATTAATTGATGAGAAACCTCGCAAACATATCATGTGTTATGAAATGACTGCTTGAGTAGTGCTCATTTGCACATTTTAAAAAATTTAATCTTACAAAGTAGTAGTGATCATAGCAGTATGTATTGATATAAAAACAGATGTGTAAATCAATAGAACAGAACAGAGGACCTGTAGGTAACTCCACACATCTACAGCCAACTGATGTTTACAAAGGTGCTAAGAACACACAGGGGGAAAATGAGTGTTTTCAATAAATGGTGCTGGGATATTCAGAGATCCACATGCAGGAGAGTAAAACTGGACCTCTTTCTCATTTCAGTTACAAAAATTAATTCAAAGTGTTTAAGGACTTAATTATAATATCTGAAACAATGAGATCACTAGAGAAAAACAGAGAAAATGCTGCTGAACATTGGAATGGGCAAGGATTTTTTGTTTGTTTGTTTTTGGAAAAGACTCCCAAAACACAGGATAAAAATAAAACATAGGCTAAAGGAATTACATCAAATGAAAAATCCTCTGCACAACAAAGGAAAACATTTTCAGAGCAAAGAGAACACCTACAGAATAGGAGAAAAACTTTTCAAGCTGCACATCTGCCAAGGGGTTAATATACAGAATATGCAAGTTTCCCAAAAGTGTAAGAGTAAGAACAATAAATAAGTACCCCAATTAAACAATGGACAATAGACCTAAACAGACACTTCTCAAAAGAATACATATAAATGGTCAAAAAGTAAATGAAATAGTGTTCAACTTCATTAATCAACAAGGAAGTATAAATCAAAACCACAATGAGTTGTCCCTTAATTAATGTCTATTATCAGAAAGACTTAAGTAACAAGTGCTGGAAAGGATTTGGAGAATGAAAAATCCTCAGATATTTTTGGTGGAAATCTAATTTAATACAACCATTAGGTAAACATAATGGAGGTTTCTCAGAATATTAAAATAGAGTGACTATATGGCCCAGCAATTCCACTACTGGGTATATACCCCCCCAAAAAATGTCAAAGAGATAGCCCTTATGTTTTTTCCTACTTATTTATTTTGATACTGGACATTGAATCAAAGGACTCTTTTCCAGTGAACTACATCCCTGGTCCTTTTTATGTCTTATTTGGAGACAGGTTATTACTATGCTGCTGAGAATCTCACTAAGTTGATGAAGCTGACCTCTAACTTACACCGTTCCTGCTTCAGTATCCTGGCTCACTGGAATTAAAGTCATGTGCCACCATGCTGGCCTTCTATGTTTTCTTCATTTATGTCTTACATTTAAATCTTTAGTCCATGTTGAATTGATGCTATAATTTAGATTTGAGTTGTTCCTCCAAATTTCATGTTTGACACAATGTAGGAGGGCTTAGAAGAGAAATGATTGGGTTGTGAGAGTCTTAATCCTCTGATAGGGATTAACTGATGGGTAACTGGAGGTGGAAAAGTTGTGGCTGGAGAAGGTGGGTCATTGGAGATGTGTCTTTGGGGTGTACATTTTGTATCTGATGAGTAGAGTCTCTGTTTCCGGATCATCATGTGAGCTGCTTCCTTCTGCGACACTCTTCCAACATGATATTCTGCCTCAACTACAGCCCTGAGGAATGGAGCCAGCTGTCTGTGTATTAAGACCTCTGAGCCCCCCAAATAAATTTTTCCTCCTAAACTTGTTCTTATCAGGTCTTTCAGTCATAGCAGTAAAAAAGCTGACTATAATGATTGGTGAGTGGGATTTAGTCATAATGATCAAGAAATAGAAACTAGTTAAGTGCTCATCAGTGGATGAATGGACAAAGAAAATGATTATTTAAGCAATGGAGTATAATTCATAAATAAGAATGAAACCCCATCACTTATGACATCATGGTCATCATTTTATGAAATGCAATAATCCAGACAATTGTAGCGCCATCTCATTCACATATGGGATCTAAAAATGTTGAAAGTAGGATGATAATTGCCAGAGGCCAAAAAGAGTAATGGGGAGAGGGAAAGGATGTGGAAAGATTGATCAGTGTGTACTAAGTTACAGTTAGAAAAGTGTAAGATTTTGGTGTGCTGTCACCTAATAGGGCTACTGTATATATTTAATAATTACTGTATATGTCAAAAACTAGAAGACAGGATTTGAATGTTTTCACCATTAAGAAATGATAAATATTTGAGTGGATGGATATATTTAATATGATTAAATGTTAAGCCATGGTTACATGTATCAAAATATCGCAAAGAAATCAATAAGTATACATAAATTTATATTTTGTGTATCAGTTAAACGAATTTCACCTGAAGTAATTATCAAGTTCTCATTAGAAATTATTTTGTTTTCAGAATATGTATGTATTTTGCTTTGGATAGAAGATATTCTCCAAAAAGCTCATGCATTGGAAATATGATATCCAATATAGCAATGATCAGAGGTGAAATGATTATTAAAGCAGTAACCTAATTGGTCAATTAATCCATTTGATGAATTCATAATTTAAATAGACTACTGGGTGACAGGTGTTGGCCTATAGGGTACATCTGGAGGAAGTAGGTCAGTGAGGGCATCTCTGTTTCCTGGATCACTCACTCTGTTTCCTGGCTGCCATGAACTGGGTAGCTTTGCTCCTCCATGTCCTTCTGCTTATGATGGTCTGGCTCACCTCAGGACCAGAGCAGTGAGGTGGACCAACCATGGACTGAACTTCCAAGTGAGTCCAAAATAAATTCCTCCTTCTCTAAGTTGTTCTTGTCAGGTATTTTGGTCACAGATGAAAAGCTGACTAACACAGTATGTCAATGTTTAGTTCAGTAATGATGGATGCATGGAAGATTACTATGTAATCATAACAGTAAATACAGATACCTGATGAAGGGATTATGTGAATTTCTATACTTAAAACTAATAGAAAAACATGAGATGATTATTTTGATTATGTGAACTGATAAGTACCTCACATCACTCTGATACCCTTTCCCTATCTTTAAGATTGAAATAACCAAAATACCACCCCACAGGACTGTTCTGATGAGTAATTGACATGCTCCCATAGGATGTGTTCCACATCCAATACACAGATAGAATTCTTTAGTATCAGTCACTCTTTAAGACTTATCCAAATCTCTATATTTATTGACAAAGACTTCAAGATTCAAAGTGAGTTACTATGTTGTTTACCATTGTGCTACAGATCGGAATGGGGACACCCCAAATAATTTAAAAATGCAAAAATAATCCCAATTTTTTCCTTCTTTTTTGATAGCTTGCTAAATAAAATGTTCTTTTGTTTTCATTTACACATTTACTTAGAATTCAAATGCCTTACACTGATCTGCGAGTCCTGAAATAATTTGACTCCAACAACTCCCTGAATTTATTTCTCCTTCCTATCTAGTTCTCTTGCTCCTCCTCAGTGGTGCTGATTTCTTCTGTGTTTCTCAAACAGGCCCTATCGTGGGACCTTTGTATTTTGCTTCTGGCTAGAAGGATCTCCTTTGCTCTGTTATGTCCATCATGCTTTTGTCCAATCATCATGTTCTCAGCAAGGGTTTTCATAGGAAATCTCTTTGCTACTTCAGACTCTCACAGCAATGCCCCCTAAATACTTTAATTTCTTTTTCCTAGTTTATTTTTTATTTCTTTTCATCATCACTAAAGTACAAACTCCCTAAGTATAGAGACTTCTGCCTCTGGAGTGTGTCACTAAATTCCCATTGCTCATAATAGTTCCTGTCTGTTACATGCCAGGCAATCAGTCAGTATTATTGAATGTATGAATGCGTACAAGGGATTGAGTTTTATTCCTTGTAAGCATTCATACATTCAATAATAGCACTGAGCTGCCTAATAGAAATGTATTCAATAAAGCAAATCCTTATGCTGTCCAGTAGGGCAGTTATAGGCCTGATGTGACCGTTGGGCACTTGGATGTGGGATTTGCCACTGAGACACTGATTATTTTGTTTTATTAATTTGCATTTGAGTAGATAAATGTGGCTAGTTACCAACTTTTCACTACTTGCAATTTTCATATTGGGGTCATAGGAATATTAGTATAAAATTTAAATAGCCTGGAAAAAGTATTTCTAGCTGCTGATTAAAATATAGTGTTAACTACAGGCAGATTGGTATTATGAAAGGTCAGAATTCACAGGACAATAGTGTTATTTACATAGGCACAAATCTATTCTTTTTCCAAAGTGTGTTCTTGTTGTCTGCATAAAATGCATGAAATGTTCTTTATACGGATCTGGAGTTGACTCCTTCAACATACATCTCTGTTCTCAATTACTTTATCAAAGAAATCTCTTGCCCACAGTATCAGAGTCCTTCCCACTTAGAAACATGTCATTATGCTGCCTTATTTCATTATTAGCATTTTACAGTATCTGCATTATAAACAGTGTTTATTTGTTCTATGATTTCTTATTAATTTTGACTCACTGTAATTGAAGGTCCAGAGAAAAGAGCTTTTATCTTTCATATGCATTGCTTGCTTTCTTGGTGCTAGGAGAATAAATAGTATTAGAAGAAGCTAACAACATATTTGTTAAATTTAAAAATGCTATGATTCTTTTGCTGTCAATACCTGTAGTTGCAGTTTTAGGTGTGATCCAACAGACTAAGTGTGGCACGTTTATTGATTATTCTGTATATTCAAGAATGGCTTATTGCTTCCTATGTAACAGTACTCTCTCTCTCTCTCCCCCTTTCTTTTTTAATAAAAGAGAGAGGGATGGTGTCTGTATGAGAGAGAGAGAGAGAGAGAGAGAGAGAGAAATAATTTTTATTTAGTTATTCACATGGCTTTCATTGCTCCCAGACTTCGTTGTGTACATGGGTTTGAATTCACTTACTCATGCATGCCAGGCAAGCGCCGTAACCACTGAGCCAGCGCTCCAGCCCAAGTGTTCTCTTTTAACACTTGTCTAAAATTGTGTGTGTGTGTGTGTGGGGAATGTGTGTGTGAGAGAAAATAGTTATGGGTATTGGATTGTTAGATTTGCTTTTTATTTCCAAATTTGCTGATAAATTCCCATGTGATTATAGTTGAATTTAAAGCACTGCCAAGAACCACAATTTCTCCTTTAATGAAATGTAACAATGAGACCAGATAACTATTAAAAATCTGTTTGGGAGGCTGAAGTGGTGGCTCAGCAGTTACAGTGCTTGCCTGACATGCTAGAGGACTCAGGCTCGAACCTCTGCACCACATACACAACTGTCAGAGCAACTAAAGCCACATGAAAAATTAAATAAAATTGATTCTAGTTCTTTCTCTCTCACACTGTCCCTCTCTTTTTCTTAAAAAAAAAAGAAGAAGAAGAAAATCTGGGGTCTGGAGCATTGTTTCAGTGGTTGCAGCATTTGCCTGGCATGCGTGAGTGTGCAAGTTCAAACCCCAGGACCACGTACACAACAAAGTGTCTGAGGAAGGAAAGTCACATGAAAAACTAAATAAAAATAGCTTCTCTCTTTCTCTCACTCTTACTATCCCCCCCCTTCTTAAAAAAAATAATAATCTGTTTTGTATGAACTTTCTCATTGCATGACTATTATTACATTTCTCACCACTAAATCCTTGGCCTGTAGAGAGTGACAGGTATAAAGAGGTAAAGAACGTTCCAGTCAGTGTTTTGATTTTGCTAAGAAAAATTAGGCATTTGTCTTGTGGGCAAAGTTAAAGGAGAAGTTCATACTCTCTAATCGAGATAAATAAGATTTAATGCAGTATTTTTAAAAGTTAAACAAAATAGGTCAGCATGCTGTACAGAGCTATATTAGACCCCGAGGCAAAAGGAAAATTCAGTAAGATTTACCCTGATTTTATTTAAAAAGTGTTATTATTTTCACTATGGATATTTTTCATTAATTTTCACTTTTTAAAAAAATAGTGCGTTAAATTTAGAATTGTCAAACCTGGAAGAAAAAAAATATAAGCCACACTCAAATTTGAATATTACAAAAACAGCAAGTTAGTTTTTGGTGTAATTATGTTCTATGCCTATCTGAATTCATCTGAAAATCAAATTTAACTTTTCTCTGTATTTTTTCTGATGAGCCTAATTGAAAACTTTTTTTTATAATTATACATTGTTTGGTACCCCTTAATTTATAACTCTTTAAATTTTGCAATGGAAAACTGAAAGTATTTATTCTCACCTTTTTCCCAGGCATCTGATGTTCCCCATAAAACAGCTCCAAGCAAGATAAAAAAAAAAAAAAACAAGATTTTTGAGAAGCAAGGAAACAGAAAAAACACTTAGATGCCTCAAAGTGAATTTCATTTATTTTATAAAATTGAAAAAGGTAAGTTAGTCCTGAGTTTTAGCTGGCTGAGAAGAAGTTAACTAAATATTTTTGATTGGAAAAAAAAAGTATATTAAGAAATTCAAAATTACAAAAAATGATAAACTAATTTTTGCTCTGTTTTGAGAATTAAAAACATATAAATTTTTACTGCATTGGCATACCTGGCATTATATTAAACAGTTCTTATAGTAACTAAATCACCTCATTTCTATCTTTCTTTAATTTCTCTTTATTTAGTTTTATTTCTTTGTACTAGGGATCAAACCTAGGGGCTCTTTACCACTGTGTTACATACCCAGTACTTTGTATATTTTATTTTAAGCCAGGGTCTTGGTAACGTGTGGAGGGTCTCACTAAATTGCCAAGACTGGCCTGGAAATTACTTTTATCCTTTCTCAAATTCCCAAATTTCTATGAATACAAACATGAGCTACTATACCCAGCTAAATCTCTTTAATATTTAATAAACTCTTCAACTGCCATATATATTTTTTTAGTGGACTCAGCAATGTGATTGTCAGTTGTTAGGAGATATTTTTGCAAACGGAAAAAGCAAAGCAACATTTAAAAATAACCAAATCATCATTTATAAAGTGGCATACTTATTTACATACATTCCTATATGCTTTATATCTTAAAACAATTGCTCCTGTTACTTTACAAGCTTCTGAGCGTTAACATAAACCATTAAGTAACTTTCTGAGAGAAAATGTAAGCTGTAGAAGTGGTAATTGAACAACATTAAGAGAAACATCTGTAAACAGTTCAGAGAAAATATCATCAGCTGATCATTTAGCTATAAACTGGAAGGAAAATGGGCTTTAAGATGAAAAAAAAATCATTATAGATATCCAGTAACTTCTATGGTAGCCATGAAAAATGAATACAGTAGGTGCAGAGAATGAAAGTGATAGCATTACATTTTCTTAAACTGACTATAAGCAGATGCATACGAGAAAGATTATTGATTTCATAGTTACTTAATGGGAAGGATAAATCTCAAGAGAAGCTAGAGGCTTATGTGGATTCCATAACCAAGTTTTAGAGTTAGAAAAGCATGCATGCGTGTGTGAAAGGAAAACACCATTGCTTTAGGATTAGGATTTGTTTAAATGGGAAATGGTAGCCACAACAAAACCTGTTTTACCCCCATCAGCAGAGACTTAGCCTTTCTGAGTTCTGGGATAAGAGAGTGTTCATTGCCTTAATTTAAGAAAAAAAGGAGTATATTCATTTACATCTTTATTTTATTTTATATAGCTGTAGTGAATAGCATCCTCTCAAAATTCATGTCCACCTAGAACCTCAGAATGTCACCTTATTTGGAAATAGGGTTTTTACAGATGTAACTACTTCAGAATCTTGAAATGATTTCATCCTGAATTTAAGGATTTCCCTGAATGGAATGACTAGCATCCTTATGCAAAGCAGACAGGATGCAGACAGAATTGCAGGCAGCATGAACGTGGAGGCAAAGATTGGCAAAGTGCATCTACAAACCAAAAGAACCCACTCACTGAAGATCACCAGAAAAACCTCAGTATCTCTGGGAGAGGAATGGGATGATCTTGCACTCAGAGCCTACACAGGAATAAACCTTTCAAGCAACTTGATTTTGGACTTTTGATCTCTGGTCTTGTGAGTAAATTTTAAGTTACCAAGTTTGTTGTAATTTGTTATGGTTGTCCTAGAAGCTAGAATAACAGCTGATCAACCAACAATTATCCAGTGGACATTTATAGAGAGCTAATAAAATTTAGGGCAGTGCTTCAAATTGCAATAGTCATATATAAATCACCTGAAAATACTGTTACACTGAAGAATATTATTCACTGGGTTTGGGGAAGGTTCTAAGAGAGTACATGTAACAAACTTTCAGATAATCTCTATTTTGATGGTTCTACAATGGCATTTACAGTAACAAAGTTATAATAGTCCACAACAAATAGCTCTACTAGCCCATGAACCTTGTTCTTATGGAACTTGCAATCTACATGGAAAGGTAAATCTTAACTACTATGAACAGTTACAAACAATTAAAGAAGTAAAACAGAGTGAGCAACAGTAAAATTAGACCATTCTGTACAGACAGATCCATGATAGACAACACTAGAAAATATTAATAAGGAACAATGGCGTGTGTTGCAGCAATATAATATATAATAATTGTTTAATATATTTAGCATGGATACATGTTTCTGGTAACCAAGTATTAATGAAAATGTGGCTATGTTTGCAAATATTTGTAGGATACAAAATGTTTTTCCAGCTCACAACATATGCAGCAAGCAGGATACAATGTGCTATAGATAAAATTATTATTGCTATAGAAAAGTATCTAAGCAACATGACAGGTCTTGGATTTGTTAGAATGGAAGCAACATGAATTGTGTTATTTCGTTTTTTAATTTCAACTGTTATTTTTATTGTTATCAGTTCTGGGTCTGCTATTTCAACAGCCAAAGCCTTTGGGTCTTATAACAAAATATAGAACACAGATTCCAGTTTAGTTCATATATTCATAGGGGACTCTCCAAATATTATGATACTTGCTATAGAAGGCAAATGATGCTTTCAATATGTTTCAACAGATACATTTTAACCAATGGTTATATAAATTTAAAAAGTACATTTATTAGTGGAATATTTCAGGGTCCTTTTGCGTTTTTTGCTCCTATCAGAATTGCTATGTATGACAAATG